>APKU01000216.1:0-44900 GCA_000472125.2 Hirsutella thompsonii MTCC6686 | reverse complement strand
TTATAATAATAATATCGTAATAGCTTTATTATAAAAAGGGGGAAAAAGATATATTAAGTATTAGACTAGAATTAATCTAAGTATCTAAATAACTAGAGAAAAGAATAAATAAAGGGAAGAGTTCTTTATGCTTAATTAGATACTTCTTAGCATCTAATCGCCTTTTTATCCGTAGTATATTATTATGCCTCCTTTCCTTTATTCCTTAGATAATACGATATTATATAGTATTATCCTCCTACCCTAGACGACTTCTTGTCTCTTTTTCCTCCTTTCCTCTAGGAAAGGCCCGAAAAACCCGCTAAAGTACCTTCCTCCGAACTATAAAAAAGCGCCTTCCCTTTTTCTTTCTATCTCTCCTTCTTTCTTTTCTTCTTTATATTATACTTTAAGGTAAGTCTTTTATCCCCCTATAGCTCGCGCTAGCGCGCTAGCCTTAGGCCGGCTATACTATGCTATTACCGCTTAGCTAGCTAACCGGCTAATTAATAAGCTACCTATTTATATTATCGCCTTATCCTTACTTTATCCCTATTATAACCTCGCTTTACTATCGCCCCGCTATTAGCTATAGCTAATAACGATAATAATAATATTAGCCCCGCCCTATTATATATCGCTACCTTTAGCCCGCCTTAAGACGCTAATATTATTAATATAATAAATATACCCTACCCTTATAGTAAGGTTAATACTAACTCGCTATATAGATTAGCTATCCTCGCGATATCCCTTATATACCTTATATATAATATATTTATAACTATAATATAGTTTAATATTATAATCTAATCGGTATATCCTTAATCCTCCCTCGCTATAATATCGGGGCGCTAACGGCCTAAGTAGCTAAAATTAATCTAAGGTATACCGCTTATATATACTTATATAATATATATAAGAATATAAATCGCCCCGCCTTTATTATACCTTTAGTATATTAATAGCCCTAGATTACCGCTCTTAAAGCCGTTAAAGTAGCTAGACTTTTATCTTCTATATCCGCCTTACCGGACTTTATAAATACCTTTAATCTATTATCGGTATAATAATATATTAATTATGCTTAGCCTAATAATTAATTAACCGAGCTAGGCTAAGCGGCTATATATACTATCCGGGAGTTTTATTATAATATTACTACCGCTACCTTAACCTTATATTACTAATGCGCTATTACTACTACTAACCCCTTATCCTTAATACCCGCCCCTATAGCGCTTATATTATATAGGTAGGGCGATAGCGCCCTATTATTAATCCTTTAGGATATTACTATTATAATAAAGGATATAGCTAATCTCCTTAAGGAGATTTAAGATAAGTTATATCTATTTCGGTATACCTTTAATACTCTAGCGGCCTACCCTTACGGTAAAAGCGCTACGGTAGAGGACTGCCCTTAAGATAAGGAGGTAGAAATAGAGGATATTAAAAGGGGGGGATTAAGGGATATAAAGTAGCTAGGGCGGCTTTACCGCTCCCGCGGGGGGAGACTACCTTATTAATATTAGGCCTACGGGCTAGGAAATTAAGATCTTAATTCCTTACCTTATTAGCCTACTTTATAATAACTATATACCTATATCGTATTATTATTACTATACTTTTTTCCTATATATTCTTACTTAAAGATATTATTTTAATAAAATAAAGTAAATAGTATTAAAGGAATTAATATATAAATATCTAAGCCGAGCTAAGGCGGTTTAAGGCTAAGTTTAGCTTAACTACGGTATATAGGATCTTTACTTAATATCTTACGGTTTCCGGTATATCTTTATAATCGAGGAAGATATACTTTAGGGTTTCTATCCTATTACTATATTAATAAAGTAATATTATCGTTCTAAAAACGCCTTATTTATAGAAAAAGCTATTAAAACCGATCCTACTTATATATATCTAAACGAAAGTAAAGCTTTTATATTTTCGAAATCCTTTATAATACTTAAAGGTTCCCTTAATATTATAATCGGATAGGTAATAGTCTATTAGGTTAAGGTAGCCCCTTAAGCGCTTAATCCTTAATATAGCTACGCTCTACCTCTATCTTTTAGTTTATTTTATTTTTATTACCTCTTTATATTACCTATTTAAAGTAATTAGGATTACCGGTTCTACTTATAGCTTAAATAGGTTTCTTATTAGTTATCTTAATCTACCTTTAATTATTATTTAGGCTATCTTACGCGCGGTATAAAGTAGCCCTAATAGCCTTACTACCTTAGTTTAGGTTTTAAATATATATATTTTAATATTAAGATAGAGGTCGATTAATATAATTATTATCTCGATCTTTAGGCTATAGACTAAGGTAGCTCGATATATCCCTATTATAGTATATAGGTATTTTAACTATACCTTTATAAGCGCTTTCGTAATACTATAGGGTAGGCCGCCTATTATTATTAAGGTATAAAAGGTTAATATTTTATATAAGATTAGGCTTTTAATTACCTTTAAGTAGATCTCTTTTATATAAGCGATCCGGTAGCTTTATATTAACGCTATAAGGGCGGTTAGCGTAATAATTTACCTTTTTAGCTTAACTCGAACTTCCTTTAAGTAAGCGGATTAATTTAGTTTTTAGTTAAACTAAACTCCTAAGAATCTAGCGCTCTTATAGGGTATAATTATAATAGTTCCTAGCTATATTTAATATATTAGCGGCTTATAGGTATAGCTAAAATAGATTAACTCGCTTTTATTTAATTCGAATTATACCTTAATTTAGGCTATTTATACTATATATATAGGCTAAGCTATCTCGATATAGTTATAAGCTTAATCTATTATCCTCCTAAAAGTAAGTATATTTATATTATCGGTAAAGCCGATAATAGTTATACCCGGTAATAAGGTAAGTATAATATATAAAGGGGTAATATAAAATAGGAAAAAGATTAAAGAGAGCGGTAACCCCTATAGGACTCCCGCGCTAATATTATAAGTCTTTAATTATCTACTATTAAAGTAAAAGCAGGCTATTCTCGCTAAGAGGAAGCTATATATTTAGATTAAGAGCTATTAAGGGAACCCCGCGGTAGTTAGGGTATAAATAAAGTAGTTATAATTAACTTTATTAAAAGCGCTAATAAGGTCTAGCTATAGGAATAATACTATATTGCTTTATTTTTAGGCTGCTTTCGCTATATCGATAACTATCTATATTATTATTTCTATCGAGCGGTTTTAGCGGTTACCTATCTAGCCGTTAGGTAGAAGTTAATACTCCTCTATTATATCGGTAATATAACTTATAATTATTACTTTAAGGATCTTACCTATTATATTTAGGAGGGAGATAGGGCGCTATACCTTTACGAATATCTTTTCTTCTTTTATTTTACCTAGCTTTAGGATAATAATAATATTTATATATTAAAAGTAGAATAAAAACGCGCTAACCTTATATAATACGTTTAATAGGTATATTATTACCGTTTATACTAATAGGCTATAGGCCTTAATTAGGCTATATAGTAGGCTATTATCTCCTATAGCCTTTTAGGGCGCGATCCTATTAATTATCTTTATTACCTTTACGACTTTAAATATATTATATAGCGGTATTATAGCGTCTTCGGACTATAATAATAAGGGTAGTAAGGATCTAGGAGCTAAGGATTATAAGAAGAATTATTTTATTAGGATCCTCGCTTTCTCCTTATAGTCTCTAGCTAATAGCGGGTCGTTATTAATATAAATTAGGGGCGGGATATAGCTAGCTAATAGGGATTAATCGCTATAAAGTCTTACTTATCTCTTTATCCTTTAGAGGTCTTTTATTAAATAGGAGATTTCCTTTAAGTATTCTCTTTATACTTACTATTATACTTACTTTACGATTTAAGCCTATTTCGCTATTACTTCGCGCTAGTATTTTTAATAGATTAAGTTATATATTTTTAGGTAGGTCCTTTCGGCTTTTTTTACCTTTCTCTTAGCTTCTTTAACTTTAAGTATCTATTACTCCGGCCTTTTATTAAAGCTATCCTATTTCGCTTTAAGGGTTAATACTTTCGCTACCTTTATTAATATTTAAACTATTTAGTCCGTAAAGTTATCTATTTCGCTTTAGCTATAGGGTATAAATAGGGTAGTATTAAGGTAGAAGTAGTATATTACCTCCTCCCTTATAGCTTTCTTATTTAAGAGTCTTTAGATTAAGGGTAGGCCTTTTTAGTTTTAAGGGGTTAAAAGCGCGGCGGTCTCGATATAAACTCGCTATACTATATAATTAAAGCCTATAAATCCTATTATTTCTTTATATTTAACCTTTAGGGTCCTATCTACCTAATAGAGGTCGATTATATTATTTCTCTTATAGGGTCCCTTTATTTTCGTTATTATTCCTAAAGGTATAGATAATATAAGGCGAAGTCGGTCCGTTAATATAAATAACTTATCGGTATTATAGGATATTTTCCCGAATTAATCCTAAAGGGGGTAATATATATTAAAGTCGCTAATAAGTATATATTACCCTTATCGTATTATTGTAGCGATCTTTCGAATTAGATTATTTAAGTCGTCCCTATATACGCTTAGGGTATAGATCGATTAAATAATTAATCCTATCTCTCGGAAGGTAATTAAATATTAATCTTCGCCTTTTTAGGGCTTTTATATTATATTATCGTACCGCTTATAGATATATATCGCTATATACCCGCTAGAGTAGACTAAGATATAGTCTCCTCTATTAAGGTAGGCTAGGGCTTATATTCTTTTATTTATTATTAATTCTTAGATTACGATTATATTAGGGGCGGGCTAGTATTAAAATACTATTTTAATTAGTTTAAAGGTCTTTTATATATTCTAATAAAGTATCTTAATTATTTAGAGTTATCGAAGTCTTAAGAGACTTATATCGTTAGCGCCTTACTTATAGCTCGATCTTAAAGCGTTATCGCGTCGATTATAGACTAGCCTAGGGTTCTAGCCGCTCTCTTAAGGTTAATCGGTCGTCCCGGTATTTATACTTATCGGCGGCGCTTATTCGGTAGGAAGGTAAACTCGTTCGCTATCTCGTACGCTGGGGTCGACGTCGGGGGGTTCGCGCCGCGGCTGCGCTATATAGTCGGCGTAGGTTCGGTCGGTTTCGTTGCTTAAGGCTATATAGGTTAATTAGGATATTATCCGCGCGCGCTAGGAGAATAATAGCTACCTTAATTATAGTATATTAAATTATATAATATATTTCTATTAATTCCGCTTAATAATAAAAAAAGATATAATATTTATTTATTAAATTATATTAAATTATTAGATATAATAGAATAAAAGGAGGCTATAGGTAGCTAATAAAATATATCGCCCTTATAATAAGTCTTATATTAAAAGTAAAATAATATAATAAGTAAATTAAAAAGGAATTAATAATATACTTTTAGGATATTATTAAAAATATAGATATAGATTTATTTTTTATCTTAATATTAATTAATTCTATTTAGTTTATTAATATATAGGGTAATAATAGTTATAATTAATACGATATAATAAGTAAATCTTTTATATAAAATTATTAGTTTATATATATTTTACCCCCTATTTATAAAAAGTTATATATTATAATAAGTATTTAATATAATAAAATAAAAAAATTTAAGGTAATCTTATTTATTAATAATATTATTTAATTTATAACCGATATTAATAAATAGGAATTACCTATTATAATATATATAATCCTTAAATTAATAAAGGATTTAATCCTTAGGGTCTTATAAATAGCTAGATATAATATCTTTCTATAAATAAGATAGAAAGAGCTAATTATCTATTTAGCCTAAAATCTTATTATCTATATTATAAAGAGGTAATAGGTATTATACCTAATAGTTATAATATTAGGCTTAATATTTATAGCGCTTATATAGCGCGAAACTAAATTATATATAGGTTATTATTTCTTAATAATAAATCTATATAATATAATTAATATCTTTTACTTAAGAATCCTTATATCCCTTTAAAATAAAAAGGCCTCTTTTCTAAAGTAAAGTAATTTAGTAACCTTTTTAATAAAAAGTATATTAATACTTTACTATTATATTAAAGGAATAATAATTATTATATTTACTTATAAAAAACCCTAAGTAGCTTTACCCCCGTTAAGGATTATTATATAATATATTAAAGGATTAATTCCTAAAAGTTTAAAAGTAAATAATTAATTTAATAAATAAGGGGTAGATTTAAATAAGCTTATTATTAGCTATAATATTAATCCTATTAATTAAAAAGCTAGAAGGGGGTTAAAGATTCTATATTAATTATTAAGCCGTAAATAAAATAATAAATTAAGATTATTATTTATTATTATTAATTAAAGAAACCTTATAGAGCCTAATTAGCGCTAAAGAGTTTATTAAATTAAATATTTATATAGGTTTTTATAGGCTTTATATTATAAAAGGGTAGGAATATCTTATAGTATTTTATATTTATTTTAGGCTTTTTAAATACCTTATATATCTATTTAGCCTAGCTAAAGCGCTAATAACTTTTTAATATTATATTAATAATATATTTAATAACTCTTTAAGCGATTTTATAATAATATATTTAGATAATATCTTTATTTATTTAAGCGGCTTTTATAAAAACTATTAATTAAGAGTTTAAATAATCTTAAAAAGGCTATATTAAGCGGGTTTAAATTTAAATACCTAGAAATATAACTTTATTATAAAGGAGGTTAAATACTTAAGGTTTATTATTTATATTAATTAAGAAATATAATTAAACCTAGGTAAATTTTAAGCTATTTAGGAATAAAAGGCTCCTATATATATAAAAGAAATCTATAGTTTTTTAGGGTTTATAAACTTCTATTATAATTTTATTCTTTATTTCTTTAATATAATAGCGCTTTTAATCGCTTTAATAAATAAAAATATACCTTTCTATTAGATTATAGCTTATTAAAATATATTTAACTCTTTAAAGATTATATTTATATTTTACCCTATCTTAATATAATAAGACTTTAAATAAAAGATAATTATAAAAATAGATAGCTTTAATAAAATAATTAAAGGTTATTTATTATAAAAGGATAAAAATAATATATTTTACTTTATTATATATTACTCTTAGAAATTAAAGCCTATAAAGCGGAATTATATAATCTATAATAAGGAATTACTTATAGTTATCTCTTACCTTTAAGCTTAATCTATAAAACTATAGAATATTATAGACCTATTTATAATTTTTATTAACTATAAGGCCTTAAAATATTTTATATTATTAAAAGAAATATTAAAAAATAGGTATATTAAGCTAAGATATTAATTCTATTTAATTACTATTTATATTATTATCTTAGGATTTAAGTAGCTTATTTAAATATACTTTTATAATATAATTAAAACTATAAAGATAAAGATCCCCGCTTAAAGGTAATTATAATACTTATATCTATTAGCGCGCTTAATATCTTTACCCTTTTAGCTTTATCGCGCCTTTATAAAACCGTTAATAATTTATTAACTTATTTAGGCCCTAATTAATTCTATAATATATATTTTTAAATCCTATAAAAGATAATATTATAAAATAATAGATCCTATATAATAAAGCTTTAAGCTATATAAGCGTTTATATAAAAATTCCTATTAAAAGTAAAAATAAAAAAGTAAATAATTAATTATATCCTTTCGGTATATAATACGCTATAATACTATAGCTACTTATAGGTATTAAGATAGGAGCCCTTTATTATAATCTTAATTTAATATATATATATATATATTATTAATAATAGGTTATTTAAGTAAAAGTATAATATTTAAGCTTTTATAATATAACTTCTATTAAAAAGGTATATTAAGAGATATAACGAGATTTATTTATAATTATTATTATTATAATATATATATTAACCGTTAATATAAATAAGGTTTTCTATACCCCTTTTTAATTACGGATAGGTTTTTAAATATAATTTTAATAGATTTTATAATTAACTTCCTAATAGAAAGCCTAAATAACCTATATTACCTTATAGTTATTATAAATAAACTCTTTAAATATATTTAGGTAAAAGCTATATCCTTAATAAACGCTAAGGTATATATAAAATACTTTAAATATTACTAATAGTAATTCTATAAGTTCCTTTATAGCCTTATCTTTAATTAAAGGTTAAATTAAATTAAATACTTTTAATCTATATTTTAGATATTAATAGGTATTAAATAATTACTTTTAATAGCCTATTACTTATAGATAGATAATAGGATAGAATATATAAATTAAGAAGTATAAGCGGTATTATATATAATAGTTTCTTTTTTATAATTTAATTAAATAAAATACTTTTCGGTATATTAATTAATATTAAATAATTATAACTCTTTAGTTATAAAATTAAGCTTAAATAAAATATTATATAAGTTCGACCTTAAGCTTATATAATACCCTTTTAACCCTACCCTATTATATATTACGCTAAAGAGTAAGGCTATAATATTTATATAATATCTTTACGAAGGAATAGAAATTATATTATTTATTATTATTTAATATTAATAAAAATAATAAGATATAATTAATATATTCCGATATCTAGGTAAGCGTTTTTAGATAGGAAACTATATATAGCTAGATATAAAAAGTATAAAGATAAACTATTTATATTAGAAATTAAATAATCTTATAGTAAAGTTTTAAGTAATTATAATATTAAACCTATTAAATATTATATTAAATACTCCTTATAATATCTATATAATATTTTATATTAATTAGGTTAAATATATAGTAGATAATATATTATTTAATTAAGCCCTAGCCGATATTAGGCTAAGGCTATAGCTATAAATTAATAATAATAAGCTTAGCCTTAATAAATATAAAGTAAAGGATATCTTTATTATTAAAAATATATAAGGTTATAAGAAATATTATAATATTTAAGTTAAATAGAAAGGATTTATTACTTTAACTTAAAAGCTATTTAAATTATTACTTAATATAAAATTAATTATATATTTTAAGTAATAATAAAAAGATATTTCGATATATAATAAGCTTAAGGCTATAAAATATTAATTCTATAAAGGCTTCCTTTAAGCTATTAATAAATAGAAAGATAACCTTTAGGCGGTATATATTATAGATATACCTTAAAACCGCTTAAAGCTTATTATTCTTTTTATTCTTTTTATTTCTTTTATTTTTATTTTTATTATTAAATAAATTATAGCTAATTAGATTTAAATTAAGTAATATAACTATAGCGCTAATATATAATAACGCGCTTCCTTTAGCCTTATTAAAATTATAATATTTATTATAGTTATTATTTATATTTCTTAAAATCTCGCGTTAATTAGCTTTTTATTATTAAAGGGCTTATTTATAATAGGTTATAAAACTTTATAAGCCGATTATTAATATATTAAGCTATTACTATATAGTACTTTAAGCTAATATAAAATAGCCTATTAGGCTATTATTATTATAGGTAGGTATAGCTATTACTATTTATTAGCTAGTAAAGATAAAAGTATTATTAAGATAAATAACTAAAATTAAGATAGCTTTAGTAGGTAAAGGTTAGAGTTTTAAGGTAAAAGTAAAAATAAATTAAATTAAGTGCGGCTAGATATATATAGCTTTTATTATAGTAATAAGATATTTATTAATAATATAATATTATATAAATAGGATAATATAATATATAGAGATACTTATTAAATAGGCTTAAGCTAGATATTTTATAATATAATTAAAATATATTATTCTTTTTATATTACGAATTTAATAATAAATATATAAATTAATAATAAAAAAGTATTTTTTCTTAAGAATAATTTTTATAATAAGTATTATATATTATATTATATTTAGTATATTTATATATTATAGTATTCTTCTTAATTAAGTCTTTTAAATATAAAATATAATAATATTCGATTTCCTTTAAGCTAATAAAACTATTATTATTATTATTATTATTATTATTATTATTATTATTACTTTTAATAATATAAGAACTTATAGCGCGTTAAGGCTTAAGTAGTATAAGGTTAAGGATTAAAGTATTACTTAATATCTAAAAAGGGAAAAAAATATTTTTAAATAAAAAATAAAATAAAAGCTTTTCTTTTTTTTAGTTTTTTATTTAAATATAAAAGAAAGATAACGCGGGCGCGAGTTAATAATAATATAAAGGAAGAAGAAAACTTACTTACTACCCTACCTAAAAAGGTAAAGCCCGCTATAACTTCTTTAATATAGGTAGAAGAAATTTAAAGAAATACTTTTCCTTTAGATATAATAACTATATAATAGGGAGAGTACTCTTTAAGAATCTAATTAGCTTATATAGGCTAGATTTTATAGGTTTATTATAGTAGAATTATATAGTAATAGATAGGTAGCCTATATATAGCTTATTAAAATAGATAAAAGGATAAAAAAAGAATCTTTATAAAGCTAGAATCTTACTCGATTTTAAAAAGGTATTTTTAGTAAAGTAATCTTATTTTAAGCTAAAAAAAGTTAATTAATATATATTTTAGAATAATAAGATTTATAAAGTAAATAAATAAAGAAGAAATATCTTTTTATATCTAACGCTTTATTATTAATTATAAAATAAATATATCTATATTATATAATTCTTATAGACTTTTAACTACTTATATTAATATACTATATATAAATTAAAATCTAGAGATAAAATACTAAGTATTACTCCTTACTATTTATTAAGAAAAGTACCTAAACTAGCTATCTTATACTTTTTAGGCTATCTTATAGTTTTATAACTAACTAAATATATAGCGCTTAGTCGGCCCTTTATAAAAGGGTAGAGCCTATAAGTAAGGAAATTAAATAAAATAATTAAAAGTTTATAATATATTTAGAAAGTAAAAGCTAGTTTTATTACTTTAAATAATAGGAAAGGTTCTTAAGGCAATACTTATTATTTATATCGCTAGAATATTATAGGAAAATAAGCTTTAATTAAGAAGATAAATAAGGAATAAGAAATAAGAAATATAGGTTTATAAAAATTACTATCCTTATAGTTAAAAAGGTAGTTAAAATAGCTTAAGTAAAGAAAGATATAATATCTTTCTTATAGCTAGATATTTAATATAGCTAGATATTTAAAGGGCCTTTAATATAATAAACTATAATATCTTATTAAAAGTCCTATTTAAAAAAGGCTTCTTAAAGTAAGTAATAAGCTTATTTTAAAGCTATTAAAAAGATAGGATTTCTATATTTATCTTTAATAAATAAGCTATATAACCTACTTTAATAATAGCTAGGGTCCTTTAAGAATCCTCTTTTTTTCATCCTCTTTTTATATTATATTATTTTATCTTATAAGCGTTTTAAAGGGTATAAGGATCTAAATAATAGGTCTTATAAATAATATTAACCTTATTAATATTAAATATAATTTAGTATAAACTATATATTAAATCGAAAAATTATATATAATATATTAAGAATATATAAAGGAATTTAAAGATTTAAACCTAATAAAAGTAAGCTAATATATTTTATTAAAATATAATAAGTAGATATAATAATTATTCGATTAAGCTTTAATATAATATATATATAATAAAAGATATATAACTTCTTAGAGTTTAGGTTTATTATAAGATTTTATATAAATTATATTTTATATAACTTAAAGCTAAGCTATAATATTAAGCCTTTTTATTTATATATTTAATTACCCTTATATATAGCTTATTATTTAAAAAGATAAAAAAGGGTTATATTAAAATAATTTAGGCTATCTTTACTTATAAGGTAGCGATATATTATATACCGACCTTTAAGAGAAAAAACCTTAAAGATATTATAAAAATCTTTAGGAAATATTAAATAGAATATTTATAAACTATAATAAGAATATATTAAGCTACCCTTACCTATTACTTTAAGGTAAAAATAAAATTATTATTATTTAATATTTTTTTAAATATTAAGGTAAGCTATATAATCTTAAGATTAAAAATTATAAATATATTTAAAAGACTTAAAACTATAGATATATATATAGTAATAATACTTTAAAAAAGAAATCTAAATATATTATATCTTAGCCCTCCTTAAAAGAAGCTATAATAGTATTAAATAGTTAGTTAATAATAAGAGATAATAATAAAAATAATTAAACTAATTCTATAAAATAAATAATATCTATTAGAAAGTAGCTATAAGTAAAACTCGCTAAAATATAAATAGATATATATATAAAAGCTAAAAGTAAGATAGAGGTAAGCCCTAATCAAGGCCTATAATATATAATATCTAAATTATTATTCTTTTACTTAATAAAAGGCCTTTTTATATTATATAAAAGATATTTAAAATATATTAATATAGTATTAATTTAGATATAAATTAGGAAAATAAGCTTAAATAACTTTTTATTTAAAAAAAAGTATTAAAAATAATAATACCCCTTTATAAATATAAGGCTAGAAGGGATATAATATATTATATTATTTTAGATTATAATTTAATAATATAAATTAAAAAATAATTACCTTTTATTAAGAAGGTATAAAAAGTATATTAAGAGAGAGAGAGATTATATTACCTTAGCTAGCTTTTCTAGCCTTAGTTTACTTATATTACTATTTAGAAAAAGAAATCTAAGTCCTAAAGGAAAACCCTTCGCTTTATACTTACCTATCTCGCGCTACCTTTACTATATATTCGCCCTATCGTTATAATAGGTTATACTCTTATACTAGCTTAATACCTCTTATTAATAGCCTATTAAAGGATTTTACTTACTTTAAGATATTTAAGCTTATAGGTAATACCTACCTTCGGTATATTACTAGCGCGCCCTCTATATATTAGCCTAGGTATCGGTAGGTCTTCGTTCGGCCCGTTAGCCCTTATTAGCTCGGAAAAAGTATATTAAATCCTTTATATAAGAGGCTATATAGTTAGGCTTATATAATAGATTTTATCCTTTAAGCGCTTTCTATAATTTATCTTAATAAAGATATTAAAGAGGCTAAGCTTTAATTTATTATATCTATAAATTAATAAAAATAGCTAGGATAGTTAAAATAAAAGAGTAGCTAAAGGATAAAAAGAGATAAATAGAAAGGACCTAAATAGGATATTAATTATTATTATAATAGTAATATAAGCTAATATATTTAATAGAATAATAAAGAATTAACTATAGATAGCTATAATAGGCTTAAACCTTAATTTATATAGAAGAGCTAAGGTTAAGATAAGGGTAATTATCTATATAAAGAAAAAGAAAATTTAATTAAAAGAGAAATACTTTATATATTTAATATAAGGTTTAAATTTAAATAAAGTAATTAAATAAAGTAGGCTAGACTTAATTCGCTAGAAATATAAAGGATAATAGAATATTATATTATTATATAATACTTTATTAAAGTAAGTAATTATTATTAAATTATTTTTATTATTCTTCTTTTAAATTATCTTTTATAGATATAAAAAAATTAAATTAAATATAAATTATATAGCTCTTCTTTAGATTAGGACCTAATTATATTTAAACTTATTACTAATAGGGCTTTTTAATAAAAATCCCTTTTATATTATTTCCTTTATTATTATTATCCTTATTATCCTTATTATTTATAATACTTAAATTAATTATTTCTTTTAATTTAAGATTAAAGGCCTATTTATAATTAAGACCCTAAAAGGTAATAAAGCGGTTAATATCTAAAAACTTCTTTATTAATAGCTTATTATTAAAAATATTAAGCTATTTAATAATAAAATAAGATATTAAAGGTAAAGGTAAAGCTAAGGCCGAAAAGCTAATAAGGTATAAAGGTATAATAGTATTAAGACTAAAGTAGTAGGATTTAATTATATATAAATTATAAAAGGATATAATATTATTATAGATATCTTAAAATATTATAGCTAATTTAAATAAGCTATACTTTATATTACCTAGCTAAATTAAGATTAATAAATAAAAAGATATAAAAGTATTATATATAAACTCTTAAATAATAGCTATATTAATAAGGATTTTAGCTATATTTATTATTATATCCCTTTTATTATTTTTAATTAGGGTTATAATTATAGCGCGCTAATTAAAGACTTATATAGCGGTTTAAATTCTATAAGATATAATAGTAGGTTAATATAATTTATCTTAATACTTATAAAAAGAATCTTTTTTTATTATAAATATTAGAATAATATATATAAAATAGCTATATAGCTAATATTTTAAAGAAAGATCTAAAAGAGAGATTAGCTAGGACCTATTTAAAGTAAATAAAAGGTATAATATAGACTTATTATATAATATATCTAGTAAATATTATATTAATAATAATAGGCTTAAATAATTATATTTAGCGAAAATATTAATAGATATAAAAAAGATAAATTAAAAAGGAAAGATAAAACTAGCTTATATTATTAATTCTAATAGCTATTATAATTAAAGTTAAAAGTTAAAGCTTATAAATATCTTAGTATAATTTTAATATAAAGTTTAGCACTTAAAGCTAATTTAAATAAAAAGGCGCTTTATAGCTAGAATAAGAGCTTTTTTATTTTTAATTTCCTTTTTAATTTTTTAAATACTTAAGTTATTAATATTATAAGCTTCTTTTTAATTTCCTCCTTATTAGCCTAAAAGGCTAAAATAAAAGTAATATTAAGGTAATAATAATTAAATATAATAAATAGTAATAATAATAATAAAAAGAAAGGTTAGAAAAGATATAAGACCTATATATAAATAGGGGCGTAATAGCTATAAAGCGGCTATAAATAGGGAGAGGATAATAATAATAATTAAAAAAAAAGAAAAAGGGTAAAAGGAAAGATTATATATTAATAAATAATAAGGTAAGTAAGCTAGGCTACCCTATATTAGCTATATATTAATATAAGCGATATAAATAGAATTATTAATTAATAACCTTTAGGACCTACTTTAAGAGATAATATATTATAAAGGTATAACTATAATAAAAAAGGTATTATAATAAGAAGATAGGATAAGGGGTTTTCTTTAAGACTTTCTTAATTTCCCTTATAGTTAGGATAGCTACCTTAGATACTTCTATAGGTCCTTAATATAATACTACCTTTTTATTTATCTAATATAGCTAATAGCTAATAAGTTTTAAATAGGCCTTAATTATAAATAATAAGGTATATTATAAACTTAAACTATAGCTTAGGTTTAAGGTATTATAAATTATAAAGATATATTACTTAAGTCCTATAGGTAATTATTTTAATAATAAGATAGAGCTATATATTTTTCTTCCTTAATTTTATAAATCCTTTTTTAAACCTTTATATATAACTATTATAAGGCTAGTCTATTATATAAGGAGGTTATATAATTAGATATTTAAGGTTATACGATTAGTAAAACTCTACTTAGTAGTAAATCTACCTAAGAACCCCGACTGATTATTTAAGTTGGTAGTAGCCCTACTACTGCGGCGGGTGTTAACGATTAAACCCCCCTAGTACCGCTGATGGCCGGAGCTTTGCGCCTACATCCAAACCGCTGGCAATCCAAATGCCCATCTGTATTGAATGTCGGCACCCGGTCAAGACACTCTGGACGCAATACTCGGGCGCCGGCGACCAGTCCAGTGGTCACAACATCAGGCTGACAGTATGTCGCCAGTGCGGGCGCTTCTGCGACAAATACGTGGAACATGACTTCGTCGTCCTCTTCATCGACCTCGTCTTGATCAAGCCACAGGTGCGCGACCTTCGCCCTCAATCGCGCGCGCGTCAGGGCCAAAAACCCTGCTGATGATCCACACGCTATCGGAGAGTTTTAGGTCTATCGACACTTGCTTCACAACACGCTGATGCGCGATGGAGATCGATTTGATGTGAGCATTGACTACGCAATCGTCAGCATCGTCGGCCATCGCGCCAGATCTGCCCTGACGACGATTCGCCCCGGCAGCAATACGTTCCCAATCACAAGACTTTGGCTGACTTTCTTCGAATGCATCATAGCCGTCAATTATCCGTCTCGGTATATTGCTTCTGCTATTCGATGTCTACTTGACATGGGCGCGGATCGAGAAGCAGACGACGCCCGCGTCACTCCCTGGTGAAAGCAACCTGGGCCGGCTCGCACAGCAGCCTATTGTCTTGCAATACCTCTTCTTTCGTCAGTCTATCCATTCTTCTCCATTGCAGCTTTTCTTTACTGTGTAAACGAAGCGAAGAGCCAGGATCAGCGCGTCCCCTTGGGCCCACATCATCAAACGTGGCTGACATGAAACCAAGTGATACTCTGCACGCTGTCTACTCTTGCATTTCACTTGAGCATTCGCTTCCTCACATCTTCGCCGCTCTCGCCACTGTCTTCGATGGGGTTCATGGCCCGACACCCCAGGCCCAATTCAGTTTCGACCGCCCTCTTGGTCTCATCGTCCACCAAGCTTTTCCCAATTTTGATGGTCATATGGGAATATGACGTTCCCGCTGCGGCACGGTCTCTAGGCTGGGCCGTCGTTGCGAACAACGTCGAGGCACTTCGCATATTGTTGGACTGCAAATATCACATTGCTTGTATTCTCGCCATCGCCGGGGCGGCCTCGCGCTGGGCAGTAGGTCGACTGGTGCTGATAGCTGCTGGCCTCGGCGACGTGGATTCGATTGGTGAAAGCAGCGTGGCTGCCGATGGCAAGGCACTTTGGGCTTTGGTCATGTTTGTAAGAGAATGGGCCGGAAGGTTAGCTATGGGTTAGCAAGGGAGCCAGCAATTTGGCATCCGTCCAATTCTGAGACTATAACGCTGTGACAGCATCACGATAGCCCGTAAAGGGCCGTAAAGGGGACGATCCGAGTGACCATTCCTGGTTGCATCAGGCAACCTTTTCGCAATTAAACTTTTTAAAATAAGAAGAAACCTTGCGCCTTGCACTTAATCATTTCGAATTTGCGCTAACCAGCCCGAAGCGTAGTAAATACGTAGTGCACCCATTGCTTTCCCGTGAACGATATGGTGATATCAGAGCAACTCCAAAACTACAGGATCAAAGGGTCTGTGAAGAGCTGCTTTGCTGCAGTATATAAATCATGTGACGGCAGCGGATCGCCAACGATCCTAGAGCTCCAGGAATTTCTCGCGTAGATCGCTTCGCTTTGGGACGATCAAAGGGTTTAGTTGAGCGAGGAACGTAATTGCCCACATGAGATAGCAGCTCACGATGGAGAGTATCAAGGAGGATCGCCACAAACTGTCGCGATATGTTAGTGAGCTTGGCTATCGGAAAGGGAAGGGGGGTATGGTAGAAGCTCACACTTGATTAGCACCCTTGGGCGCAAGGAACCACGACGCAGCGCAGAGGGCGACGATAATTATGAGGCCGATGAATATGGAGTATCTTGTCGAACGTTAGCGGTGTCTGTTAATGCTATCCTTTCCCGGCTGCGAAGATGCACGTTGCATCTTGGGGGTGGGGGGGCGTAGACAGAGGTTGAGGAAGGCGACGCAGGGAAAGAGAACGCACCCTGATGCCATGATTATCGGCGTGGATCCCGGAAAGAAGTTTGGGTTGATGAGGCGAGTGAAGCGGGTAGGCTCTCGTGGTGACACCGTAAAGTCCGATGACGCTGCAAGGCTGGCTGATATTATGGCGGGTATGCTTTGGGAGGTGAGGCCATCAGCACAGGCCATGACGACCTCGGCGGACCCTCAGGCTTAGTCATGCTGGGTCAGATCATCCTACCCTGCTAGGGGAGGCAGGTGCGAGTCTACGAATACTGTAATTACGTACGTACAGCAAATGGCCCGCGGAGCATGCAGCTTTCAATGTGCCCCTGCGGCTCCACTCGGCGAGCCCATCAATCTCTCCGCCTTGTGACATTGATTGCATTGATCTACTGTACCTAGGCTATTTGAGCTCATTCTCGGTCGCAGCAGCAGCCACGCGTTCCACCTCTTCTTTTAACACGCTCCATCCAATATCTCGCGACTCTGTCTGTCGCATCTGTAACCATATCTTCCCATCCTCCAACAGGTCGCCTGACTTTCCCGGCAAAATGGATTTCAAGAACTTTGGCAAGAATCTTTCGTAAGTATCGGCCGTGAGCCTGCTGCGTAGGGAGTCTACTACCTAGGCAGCATTGAACGACCCCTTTCAACCCTGCGCACAACTTTCGGCGTCGCGGATCAAAGAAATTGTGTGTGCTGACCTTGGCGCCTTTTAATGGTAGTGACTTTGGCGCGCAAATCACGCCCTTTGCCTCGCGCACCTTCCAGTTCACCAAGGAACAATTTGGTCAGGCTGAAGACAAGGTAAGCAACTTGCGCGCAACGCTGCATTTTCCTGGCTTGGGGCAGCCCCTGACCATCTGTCACGAGTAGACTCAGCTGCCGCCCGACTACATCGATTTGGAGAAGAAGGTTGATGCTCTGAAGCAGGCGCACCAGAAGATGCTTGCCGTGACGTAAGTAACAGCTCTCCATCCTTCGGACTTTGGCCAGTGTGTGTGCTTCGTCGCAAGCCGCTTACATGCCCAAAGTTCACAATTCTCAAACGAGGCCTACGACTATCCTCCTAATATTAAGGAAACATTTTCCGACCTTGGCCGCACCGTCAGCGAGAAAGTCAGCCTCTTGTCCTCGGCGACATCTACGGCAGAAGCCCAAGCAGCCCTTGTCGCCCCGCCTTCTGCGAAGCCTCAGCCCAAGACCTTCAACCATGCCATTGCGCGCGCCAGTTTATCTAGCAGCCAGTTGCTCCACCAGCACCACACCGGCGCAGGGGAGGATCCTTTGTCAACGGCTCTCGAGAAGTATGCCTTGACTATGGAACGCGTCGGCGAGGCTCGTCTCGTCCAGGACTCCCAAATTCAAAGCCGCTTCCTCGCTGGCTGGAATACGACACTCAACACGAACCTTATGTTTGCCACTCGTGCCAGAAAGAACGTCGAGAAGTCACGACTTTCTCTCGATGCCATCAAGGCCCACGCCAAGGGTACCACGTTCAAACTCAGCAGCCAAGGTGCGCGTGCCGGCCAGCACGAGGAACAAGAGTTAAGCTCCGAGGCACAAGAGGAGATCGAGAAGGCCGAGGACGAATTTGTCACTCAGACAGAAGAGGCCGTTGGTGTCATGAAGAATGTAAGAGACTCATGTTCACGCAAGACGGAAAACGCTGACCATTGCAGGTGCTGGACTCGCCTGAGCCTCTGCGCAACCTCGCTGAGCTTATCACGGCCCAGATTGAGTATCACAAGAAAGCCACTGAGATCTTGAGCGATCTTGCGCCCGTCATCGAAGCCTTGCAGACTGAACAAGAGGTATGATCGAGGCTTTCCTCATTTCATTTGACGCGTACTGACACCCATCAAACCAGGCGACGTACCGAAAGAGCCGTGAAGAAGCATCGTAGAAGCTTATCAGACTGTCTTCCCCAAGTCGATAAGCACGGAGCAGGATCTGATCTACCGCACATGCGGCGACCAATCTGATTGGAATTTGCAGGCTATAATGTACTTGCCGTGCTTACTGAGCATTCGTTGTATCGAGTAAAGCAGCTTGCGTGTTATATCCGAGTCTATACCACGGCATTTGCGCAACAGACGCTTCCTGTTAGCTTTCAGGACAAATCCCATGTTGTAGAGCTATTGTGGCCATAACTACCGAAGCCCTATCAACATCAACCAAATAATCGTAGCCATCATGCATCGCGAGCACACTTTTTGTGCAGAATAGCACATACGGCTCGCAAAACGGTCACTAAGTCCATTGGTCGAGTATCTTACCTCTAGCATTTCATATTTAGAAGGGTAGAGAAAGCTCGACCCCGAAAGTCCGGACTCCGATGGAGCAAGATGTCAGCATTCTTGCACGTGCTTGATCACGTGGCTTTCATTCAGCCGCAGCCAATCCCGGCCCAATGACCAGAGCTGCCGTGCCCATGAATCGTTAGCAACGAGCGTAACCTCATCCCCTCGATTGAACTCGCGATTATGCGGCCGACACATCGCGTGCTCGCACGCTATCTGCAGTCGGACACGCCGACCGGCCTGACTGGCCTCTTGACACATAGTACGCCGCGATCGACTCTACTTTTCTTATATGGCTGCACTCTCGACAGGCTCAAGTTAATACCCGAAACGTCGCTTTACCGACAATCCGTCGAGGCCGTCACCAAGCATCGCCTCAGTATCGTCGAGAAGACGTCGCCTCCCGGATACAACGAGTGGGTCGCCAGAGTCAAGGAGATTTCGAAAGCAAATCCGGAACAGTTCCATCTCGCCTATAGCCGGCCCGACGGGAGCGAAGCAGTAACTGTGAAGCTTGGCAATCGCACGTTCATTGTCGGCACAAGGCAATCGGAGGTCGATGTTCGATTGGAAGAGTGGAACGGTGAAACTGATGAAGGTACCGAGCTGGACAGCATCCGGAGTCCAGAGGAGGTGGCGAACCAGACATCTTCAGCCGCTCAGAGCACCAGCAAGGAGTCAAACCTAGAGGACGAGCCGCAACTCACGGCCGACCAGTACGTTTTGGGCCAGAACGCGTATCTCAGGTCCCTATATGATGGCTGACACTTGCGACCAGGATTGCTGAACTTGAGCAAGAAATCGGAGCAGGACTCATTGAAGAAGTCATCGAAGTGGCTGAAGGCGAGCTGGAGCTTATCGACACAATGATGGAGAGTAAAGTGTAAGTGTATCTCGATGGAACCAACTGACTATCTCCCTCGGTCGCTCGAATGCTAACCCTGTCCGCAGCTGGGAGGACCTCGAAGAGAAGCCGGTTCCGGGCCAATGGGAATATTTTGAGCGCAAGTCCATGTAAAACAAAGATAAGAGCGAATCAGGTGGGCGACTTCTCACAGATCAGTGCCCGTGTACATCGTGAAGGGCCAGAATGCTGTTTCTCGACGCCCGGTGACCGATAACTTTGATGTCCGCGGGAAAGCTGTTGCCACAATGACTCTTGCTCTCGAACGCACTCTTCACCTTTAGAAATACGTTCCGTCTCAGGCCGATGGTGAAGATTGCCTTGCCTACGAGTCACGTTTTGTATCTCTGCGAAGCTGGAAAGGAATCCGGGATCTAGCTTTCGGTCCATCGCGCTTGTATTTTCCTCGTCAAACTACCTAGCCATATAAGCCCAAGGTGCACTAGGTAGGCTCAGCCACTCAATGATACAGTCCTTCCCGGTTGCAAATTTCTGTATAATTCCCGATCTTGCTGTAGAAGACATACCTCGAGTACTTTGATGTCTATCAAGAGATAGGAAACTTACCTTATGTACCATCGCGCGCCATGCGAAGTTATCAACAGGGCTTTTGCTCTTGTAAGAGGGGTAAAAATAGCGTTGGTAGGAGCTACAACGATTTTGGTGAGCGCAACACCCTATTAGAGCCCTCTTGCAAGTCCTGTTGATCAGAAAATACTGTCAGTAACTCCCCTCCGGCGCGCGTAGGTATTTTAATCATGGGGCTCCCATCAACCACGTGCACCTCGACTACCTTCCAGGTACACGACGCCACTTTGAAGTTAGCGCATCCACACATGTTCATGAACGGTATCTTAGCGCAGTGCCCGAGCGAAACGAAAACTGAACCTCTTCTTCAACTCATCTCTTATTTCCAACCATCAATTTTTTCCCTGCCAGCTTGCAAGCCGTCGCACATCATTTTTGAACATGCACTAGACCATGCCGAATCATTACCCTCGTCCCGATCAGGTGCTCTGGAACTGTAGCTTATGAAGCGGGAAAACAAAAGTTCCCTGCGTCGCAAGGAAAAGTAGAGTTCCTTACGTACAGTATTCGTAAACTACTCACCGCCTCCCAAAATGTCGTCGAGTGAGGCCCAGCATCGGTCGGGAAAACGCAAGAGACCTCATGACAATGGAGTTAATGGGACTGTCAGTTCAGCAGCATCCTCAAGTCTGAACGCTGCTGTCGGCCTTTTCGCTCGCTCGCCATCGGAACGTTTACAGCTGTCCCTTGCGGGCCTCTCGGACACAGACCAGGATCCAACAAGCGGCACGACCAAGTTTCCACATCGGCCCCTAACCGGTGAAGACTGGAACGTCGACTTAGACTACGCTCCGCACGACGACTTCGAAGAACAGTCTCAGTCACTCGAGGATAAAAGGGAGAAGAGAGAGGCCAATGTGGGGGCCGCACCCGGCAAGCCTTTGGATATCCTCTTGCGGTCCGTCCATCAGCTGCTCGATCAGGGAAACATTGTGCGAGCCGAGAGGGTCTTCTCACTCATCCTTCAGCAGCGACCCGGCTGGAGGACGGTCGATATGCGGAAATGGAATATATGGGCCCTAGGCGCTGAGATTCTTATGCGTTCAGGGGAGGGACCACGTGAGTGGCGGCATAGGCACAGTAGTCGGGTCAGCCCGACCGATGCTGATCAAGCTCGCGATATTGGTGACTTTTCGATTGCACCTTTCGGCTTTTCTTCGTCGGCCAAATGGGGATCCTCGTCCAACATCAGAAAAGTCAAGGTCTATTTCGAGTCCCTGATCCAGCAATACCCCTACGATCACAGGTATCCCGACAACATAGCCGCGCCAGATTTCCAAATCGCCATGCTAAGCTGCGAGATTTACCATGTCTATCACGATTACACTGCGGCACTCTCACAAACCGATGAAGAGTCTGAGCAGCAACAAGCTCGGCTTATGTGGAGACGACCAAGCGACACCACTCACGGTAGCGAAGGCTCAGAGGAACCGAATGACGGAGCTCCGCAAGCGGCTTCGACGATTCGGAGAGAAACCCTTCGCTTGCAGGCTCTTGACTTGATGCAAGGTATTTCGCGGCAGATGGACGACTTACTGGAGACGCCAATCTACAAGAAGAACAACCGCTTCCTCCGGCTGCGTGTGACATCATCGCTTTTCATTGCAGACCTTTTCGCGCCGCGCGCGCACATGTCTCCCACTGAGCACCGCCGGGCTGAGAATGCACAGTCATTGCACCGTCGTGTTGCAATTGACGCTCTGGATTTGATCGTGCAGAACGGCGGTGAACTGGATTCATCGACTCAGTTGATGCTGAATGCATGGTCAGAATAGAGACGTAAAAGACTGTTTCTTGAAGGCATCCCCTTATTGTTTCGCCTGCTCTGAGGGCACCAAAACCGCACGTCATGTTTGCGGGTAAGCAGGAATGCTCAAGGGCCGGGACTCGCATACGCGCTCGCCACGCCTCGTTTGGCCCAGCGCTGCAGTATGAGAGCCGTGTTTGAGCTTCCAACGACAACACACCATTCCCCCCCAGGGCTCCAAGCGGCCTGGCGTCCGACAAAGTTAGTCGAAGAGGACTCCGCTCTATGTGCCCTCAGCGGCTCTTGCGGATCTTCCATGCTGTATTTCGACGACCAAGATTCCATCGTTTCTGGGCTCAAGTCCAGGCCGTCGGTGTGGCCTGAGGCTGTCGAATCTCTATCGCTACCATGCGCTCGAAGTTTGACCACGCCGTCGCCTTTTTGACGAGGAATGTGCGGCTTCAGCCAACTGGGAAGTTGAACCGCCTTGCTTCTGTCACGATCTGGATCGCTTATCGCAGCCATAACCTCCCGATATACTGTCAACCTACGGAAATCCCAGAAGAAGATGTTTCCGGCGGCGTTGCAAAATGCCAGTACGGGGTTCTGATCAGGTACATGAAAGAGCTTAAACCTCATGAAGAACTGTGGACCGCAATTGGGTGTGCTGAACTCCAGTATTCGAGTGTACTGTGCAGGGCATAGTGGTGAGGTAACTGGAACAAAGGCAGACCGCGTTAGTCGTTCCGGATCTTCGTTGCTGGTAGGAACCACAATCTGGGGCGTTGGAGCTGCGCTCTGGGGAGGAGGGGCTCCTTTGGACGAGAAGCCTTCTATTCTCCACAGCACAATCACGTTGTCGTGACACGCCCTTGAGAGTATATGATCTCCATAGAAAGCAACGCTGTATCATGGTCAGATATAACTTGGGTTGAGGACTAAACGGGCCCTACCAGTCCACTATGCCGCTATGAACCGCTGATGTCGAGAAGTGCGGATAATGAACCTGTAGGGGCATGGCAACAGGTTGTGTTGGAAGATCAGGGATCGTCCACTGCCACCAACCGAAACGGTAAGCAATCCAATCAGTTTGGTGGCTCTTTCAGAAATTAGTGGTGAACCTACCAAGTTGATAACCTGGTCATGGCCTCCCGAAAGAAGATATCTCCCGTTTTCGTGGAACGCCTGTGATACATCAACTATGAGCGTGCGTCCGATACCGCTGTCGAGTTCGGCTGCTTTTGGGGGCAGGCGTTACCAATGTTAACAGGTTCCAAGAGTGACCTTCTCCTGCTAAGATGCACAAACAGCGCTGATCTTTATGAATGGGATCGATGCTCCAAATGCGGACGCTAGTGTCATCAGACGCCGAGGCAATAATCGACGGGTCTACCGGAGAGGTCGCCAGATCATTGACATCCTTGCGCGAGGTAAGTCGTGGATCCAAATGACAAGAGCTGAGAAACCGAGACTTACACCTCCATGACCCACGAGACACTAGAGAACACGTTAGCCAGACTTTCGCGGCGGAAGCCGAACGGTCACGAACATCTATCACCGTGCCATGCCCGACTTCGTATATCTTAACCTTCGCGTCAACGCCGCCGACACAGATATACGGCGTTCCGGTAGCAGGGTCTTTGGTCCAGGTGCAACAACAACTCGAAGCCTCATCCTGACACCAAAGTTAGGTGATTAGTCTTGCGGAGTCTTGCGTAGGAGGATTCAGCCCGAGCAACGAGACATACATCATCGTCCCGAATGATACGGATCACCTCGCAGGGGTTTCCGTCCCCCGCACTTTGCGAAAGCCTGCAAATAACGATCTAGAAGACAACGGTCAGTATGGAAAAAAAACCTCGCGCGAGGTTAGCTTTCGGCCACTCGTGGTACTGACATGCTTCTTGCTGACAGCCGCAAATACCGGGTCGCGGTCCAGCGGCTGAAAGGGACAGAATTTCACGTCAAAGAACTCTCAAAGAAAGCAGAAAACATCAAGTAAGCACAGGTTCATAACGAAGGCTGCGCTCGGGTCTTGAAAGTGGACTTACCGGCTACGTTGTCATCGCTGTCGAGGAATTGGGTGTCACTCTACAAGCCCCTGTTAGCGAAGCGACCGAGTTCGGCATTGCTTACTGCGTCATGATTAGATACCTCTAAACCGAAAGATACGCGCAATTTGGGCAATTCATATGCACTGCCTGATGTTGAAGCCATGCTGGGCCGTAAGGACTGTAGTCTGCTCAGTAGCCCGAGTGGTGGATTGAAAGATCCTTTGACTTGCACGACCAGGTTCAGGTGATTGGCGCATAGGAGATTGAATGAGAGATGCGCATTGGGATGGCTGGTTTTATGAGGTTCGATAACGTGGTAATCAGTCTTATAATGGCAGTGATTTTGCGACCTTGGTTTGTGGTGTTTGTATAAGTACGAGAGTTCTTCTATACGTAGCCAGGATGAATCAATTCAATAGGCAGGTAATTATGCTAAAGAAATCAATGGAGTGCTAAAGTAGGTTAGATTTTCAATCAAATGCACGGCAGTTCCATTCATCCCCGCTCTTTTAAGGGTAGGTAGGTAGTTACCTACCTACTCTATATCTTAGGTAAGGTATTGCTTTATTAGCTCCCCTCTAGTAGAAGGTGCCCGTAAGCTAGCTATTATAGGTATAACTAGTTTAATCTCTATGCTTTAAAATAACTCCTAGCTTATATAGGTAGATAAATACCTCTTAAATATTATATACTCCTTTATTTATTATCTAGTTATATATTTAAGTAGGTACTTACTATTTTATTTATATTTTAAGTCTAAAGTACCTACCCTATATAGATAATAAATAGCTTATTTTTATATAGTAAACGGGTTTATATATAGAAGTTATAATAGTTTATTATAATATAGAATATTATTAAGTAAATAAGAGTCTTATATTAGTTAATTTACTCTTTAATACTTATGATAATAGTATTTTAGAGTTATAAAAAAGGTAAAGGAGATACTTTTAGAAATTTAAGACTATAGTAATATAAATATAGCTTTTAGGTTTTAGTACTATAGTAATTATAATATAATTCTTAAGTCTTAAAAGTATTTTAAGACTATATAACTTTATTATTATATTAATAAAAAGTAGAAAATATACTATTATACTTAAAAATATTTTAAATAGAAGATATAATAAAGAGATAAATATATATAAAAATATATAAAAGTAATATAGTACTATATATTATAAGCTCTAGAAGTAATATAGAAAAGTCTTACTATTTTTTTACGAGATATATATTTTAAAGCTATAAATAGATAATTAAAATTACTACTTAATTATATATTTATTTAGTTATTAAGGTAATAGTAATAGACTTATATAATAACTTAATAATATATATATAAAAGATATAAAGTATATAGATTAAATAATATATATTATATTAACCTAAATAGTAGACTTCTATATTATAGTAATTATAAGATATTTAAACTGCTTAAATAAAGCAGCTATAATATAAAAAGTTAATATATACTTATATATAATAAGAGTATTATAAAAAAGAGTTAAAGAGCCTTTAAATAGTAGTATTACTAGTAAGTAATAGGCTATTAATATAAATTATAGTAATTTAAACGGTTAATTACTATAAGTCTTTTAAAAGCTTTTAAACTTTAAAAAGTACTAGAGTAGATAAATACCTCTGCTTTAGTATTATTCTTATAAAATATAATATTATTCTTCGAAAGGGATCTAACCTTACTATAGTATATATAAGCCGGCTAACTAATATTACTAACTATAGTATACGGCCACCCTAATAACCGGACACCCCCCTTAACTAGCCGGGTTTTCTATTAAAACTCTACTATTATAAACCCCTATTCTACCCTTTTATATAAGAGTAAAATATTAGAAATTAATATAATACCTTCTTAAATAGCCTATCTAATATAATCTTAAGTTAAATATCTATAAAAAAGTTTAAAATATATTTAATAATTTTTAAATAACTAGTTATCTCTTAAAAGTATCTTTTTAAGTATTTTACTAGAGAAAGTACTTAATCCTAAGATACCTATAATAAATATTAATTAAATATTTAAAAATATAAATTAAATTTTTTAATTATAATAATAGTTTAATCTATAGAAAAGATATTTTAATTACTTTTATATTCTTTATATCTCTTAAAATCTCTTTCTATATATAATTCTATATTTAATTTCTTAAATATTTATTATATAAGCTAATAAAATAGTTTTAAAATCTTTAAGAAAAAAATTAATATAATATATTATATTTATATCTTATAAGATTTTTTAGATTTTAATAAAGCCTATAAGCTACTCTATAAGGTTATTTTAGTATTAAGTATCTTTTCTAAGAAAAAGATAGGGAAGATACTTATAGAGAGAGCTTTAGTTTTTAAAAAATTCTAATTAAATCTATATATAAGATATCTATATAAAGAAAGTATATAAATAAATTATATCCTATAAAGTATTTATATATAGAATTTTTAGAGATTTATAAGTATAATAGAGCTCTCTAGTAGGGGTATTAAATAGTAGAGTTTGAGTGGAAAACCCGGCCGGTTGAGGGGGGTGGCCGGCTGTTAGGGTGGTCCCGTTAGAGGCTAAAAACTACAGTAAACTACGACCTATACCTATAAAACCCCTTGGCGCGCGATGGTAAGCTGCTGGAACCCTGGAAGCTGTCGGGTCATTACAATCGATAAATTGCCGAGCAGGTAGCGAATACGGTGGACGAACCTTTCGACGTGCAAAGAAAGCGTAACCTGGTAGTCGCAAGTACAGTAGGTAGGTAGCGCCACCTGTCTCACTACCTACCTAGGTAGGTACCTAGCACGGGCCCGCAACGGAAAGCTGGCCAGTTCGCTGGAGCGACGAGACATCATCTTCGTACCTCCTTCATCTCGTGAACCCGATCATACTGTACTCCCAGCAAACGTCGCCAAGCACATTACTCTCTCGACTCCTTGATAACGTACATGTGATCCTGTTAGAAGCCGGCTTGTGTTTAGCGAAGCTTGCATAAAGCTCAGGGCTTGGTAGACGCACGCTCCCCGGGCTTAGTACACGAACATCGCCCATCATGGCCTCTTCAAGTACCGGAGGCGAATACAGCCACCCGACACTGGATGACGACGAATTAATCGACCCCGATGACGGTACGATGGTATAAGAGCCTGTTTCCTGAGTTACTCTTACTGACGATGCGTCTGTCCGGACACCAGCGGACCTCAACGACTTTGACGATCCCCTCGCGCCGCAGTCATCCCGCCAGCCACTTGCGGGAAACATCGGCTCCCGATCATCGGCCAGACCGCTCAACGAAAGCTACCTAACGTCATCTATTCCCGGCGAAGATAGACGAGCGCCTCAAAACACAATCGACGAGACGGTCTGGGATACACTTCGGCGCGATTTGCTAGCCGTCTGGGCCAAGCTACGAGAGGTACTGTACCCAAGATACCTACTAGGCGGCACCATATTCGACTCCGAGGAAGGACTCCGCGGCACATACTCCAATCTCCGCGGCGCAGGTATATCGGGAACTCGAGAGGAGCTAACTGGACTCGCAAGCCGCGTCATGGATACAGAGGCACTCTTGCAGAGCAACATGAGTCCTGGGTTACGGGATTGGGATTTATGGGGACCTCTTATATTCTGCCTACTCTTGAGTCTTCTTCTCAGCTTCACCGCACGACCAGATCAAAAAGACGCCGTTTTCAGTGGTGTATTTGCAATGATTTGGCTTGGTGAAGCCGTGGTCACACTTCAGATCAAGCTCCTAGGCGGAAACATGTAAGTCCCATCAATGCCACGACTGGCTCTCACGTCTATCATACTGACTGCGCGACGCCCACGATCAGATCATTTGCGCAAAGTGTCTGCATAATTGGCTACACTTTATTCCCGCTCGTCTTGGCCGCTCTTATGTCAGCTCTTAACCTTCATTGGATCGCGCGGATTCCCGTCTACCTGGTGCTGATCTCATGGTCGCTTGCGGCAGGAGTGAGCATCTTGGGGGGCAGCGGCGTCGTGAAGAACAGAGTCGCTCTCGCAGTATATCCTCTGTTCGTGTTCTACCTTGGCTTGGGATGCCTGTGCTTCATCAGCAGGCGGGAATAGGTTGCTTCACCCACGGCGTTTGCAATAGGGGAGAAATTGGTGCTCTGGCTTCAGAATCCCATGGAAGCGGTGGTGAACATTTTGGCGCTCTTGGCAGCCAGAAGCCATTGCATGTATGATTTGCCATTAGGTGACTACCTAGGAGGAGGAAGTCAAAATGGCTTTCCCGTTAGTGCCGAGGTCGATGCGCTGGCGAATTATCTGCACGTTGACCCAGGCAGTTACTGTCAGAAGCCGAGGATAATATTTAGGGTCGAGGCAGATGTTTGCTCTTGTCCGTAACCTTCTGCCTCAGATCGATAGCCCGGGCGAGATCGATGTAGAAAGCGATACCTGCATATAATGTCTCTTTCGTGCAAGAGTGAGGCATATGGGAAAAGTCGTTCACCTGTACTCTACAATAACTTACTGTATACCTCGTGGCCGCGCGGATGTCGGGTGAGCTGGAACGACCCTGAAGATAAGTGAGGCACGCGCCCCTCTGGTCCACGGCAGGCTAATCGAGTGTATCCGCTCAAATAGGTACCTACCTACCCTCTGCATACCCCTCCAGCTTTGTAGGTAAGTTATCGGGTTACGATTTGGGAGGTAGTGCATTACATCAGGCTCCTCTGGTGGCAGCCGCAGCGCTGCTTTTAGGTTCTTGCCTCGTTGCTTGCCCTCTTGCGCCGTGGAGGAGGGACCGGAGGGTACCTTATACCCTAGGGGCTGGTCACACGATACTGTGCAGTACGTACTGTAGGTACCTACCTTAGGTATGCATCCTTGGAAATCCACTTGCGGCTCGATCCAATGCGTACCTACACCCTCATCGAAGACTTGGGTATCTGCATCCCTGCATGCTGAGCTCAGAGATCATTGAGAGCCTGCGAGCAGCGCGCCAGCATCATCTTCGAAAAACGTCACGCCCGCCGCGTTGAACTGGTTTGAAGTCCGCTCGAGAATCACTTCCCATATTATCACGAGCAGCACCGCGATTCAAGCGACGTTCGCGAATTACCTGGATCACGTCCAGAGAAGCTGATCTTAGACTGCCCGCCCTCGAGCGTCATTCTTGCCCGCAATGGCTGAGGGCAATCCAGGGGAGAGCCCAAAAGCCGAAACACCCCGGTTGGAGGCCAGCGAAGATGCAGAAATGCGCGCCGCTCGTCGCGAGCTTAAGCAGTCGTCCATATCCGATCCTCCGCTCTCGACTTTAGACTCTCCTCACGATTCCGCCATCGAAGACAAGGCCGAAGCCTGCTCTGCGACGCCCGCGGACGAAGTATCCGATGCGCAAAACGAGGATCTTAAGGCCAAGATTCTGTCGCCGAAGAAGAAAAGAGCACATGACCAACTGGACGGAGATAGGAAATCCAAGGATAACGATACTAATAGCATCGATTCAACCGACTCTGCCAAAGATCGAGCTTTGCGGCTCGAACCCGAAAAAAAGAGGCCTCGTGATGAGGACTCTAGCGGCGCAGTCTCTGTATGCCTCGTGCGATTTCACTTACGAGAGCTCAGCTAACATCACCGCATAGAAGCCCCCGGACAATCCAGGATCGCAGCCTGATGTGCGAAGAGATGAGGATGAAGGTGGCGTAGAGGAGAAAGCGACCAAAGAGACATCCGAAACGGCCTTCGCAGCCTCTGGTTTTGGAAAGCTAGCACAGGGCTCGTCGGCTTTCGCAGTTCTCGGTTCAGCCCCAGGATCTGGCTTCGCCTCAGCGGCCAAGCCTGCCACAGCCCCTTCCGTGGGGCCTCAACTTGGGTCAGGAAGCGCATCTCAAGTCCCAAAATTGACGTTTGGTGGCAACGGTGGAGTATCACCATTTGCTGGATTATCATCTGGTTCGAACGGATTCTCGAGTAAGCTTGGCGGCGGATTCGCCTCTGCTTTCTCGACATCGAAACCCCTAACTAGTTTCGGCGTGGTCGGAGGGAAAACCTTGCAAAGTACCAAAGTCGATAGGCCGTTTGGAGCGCCAGATAGCGATTCCGAGGATGGAGAAGACGAGGCCGACGGGCAAGACAAGTCCGAGACACCGACCGATGAGCCACAAAGAGCTACGACCCCCGAGCGGGATCTTGATGATAAAAGGAGAACAAAACTCCATAAAGGTATGTTTACCGGCTTCACCCTGGAACAATGAGATCGTTGCTGACATTGATGGAATTCGAAGTTGAGGTCGACGACGGAGAAGCTGGCGAAGTCACTGTGGTGTCAGTACGAGCCAAAATGTTCAGCCTCGATAAGGAAGCAGGATGGAAAGAGCGAGGAGCCGGCATGTTGAAGATCAATGTGCCTCGAGGCTGCGTTAAGTTTGACGAGGCCGGAGCATTGGTTCCCGGGAGCTTCGACGCGTCAGGGCTCGAAGCAGATGCGGAATCTGGTAACGAGGCCAAGAGTCATAAGGTGGCCCGTCTTATACTGCGCCAAGACCAGACGCATCGAGTCATTCTCAACACGGCCATTTTACCCGCTATGTTGTTCCAAGAGAAGACATCACTCAAGTCTGTTGGCATCTTATTCACGGCTTTTGAGGGAGAAGATGCGAAACCAGTCAGCGTCACTATGAAGGTAAGTTTACATTGGGCCGGGCCTAAAGCTCTACGTGCGCTGACACTCAAGGCAGATGTCTGCTGCGAACGCCAAGGTCTTCATTAAGGAGGTAGGTACTGTTCAAAAGGAGTTGAGAGGAAGTTGAGGTCGGTTTTGCCTGAGACAATTCATCTGCCGTAGCGGACCAGAGCGGACCAGAGCAAGGCACGGCGAAGCATCGATGATTTTGAAGTGCAGAGGCCAGACACGACGTTACAGTACGGACATCCTGCATTTTGTTTGGCAAAGCAGTTGAAGAGGCATGAAATTGGGGCGAAAATGGTAACGCACCAGTTGGATGACATTAACTGTACATAAAGGAGGTTGCGGTGGTGAACTGCGGCAGACAGGCTCTTAAGGGACAATCCAGGCACGTGTGTCAATTCTCGGGGTTCATTGAGTTGGTTAAGAGCTTTTGCTTCGCTCTCGCGAGGCGCTTTAGCGTCCTGGCGACGATTGCACATTTGCACCTGGCCCTTTTGACAACACTCGCGGGAGACCTGATGCTAAGGCTTGACTTTTGGGTGATAAAGTCATCAAGTTTGAGGAGCACTCCAAGTTACACGTGATCTGGCGCCATTTCCGCGACAAGCATGATGACGTATGACTCTAACCATCTAAGTTACCTACTCAGCCCTTCTCTCAGCGCGACGCATCACGGGTGGTCACGGAACGACATTCGGCTCTTGTGGCAGATTTCCTCCAACCGTTGAAATGCTGCGTTATGCTATTACGTCTCTTCATTGCTAGGTCGAGATGGACCAGTCATCAGCCGCGTCCGACCGCCGTCTTGTAGCTTCCGGCCAAGCACCGCAGGAGAAGCGCAAAAAAACGACACCGTATCTCGAGAACATCGCGAGCGAAGACTCAACAACACAGGATGAATCTTGTACAGACAAGCCCAAAAAACGTCGGGCAAAGGCCTCTGATAGACCATCTCTGAGACGACAAGCCACAAGTGTCGTCGAATGTGTCGTCCAATGGCCTCCGACTTTCAAAGCTCTCGAGCGAACGCACAAGGCGCTCAACCTCGTCTTCACGTTCTGCTGCACGCGAAAGTACCTTGCAACGACATTTGATACGATTAAGCCCGCCGTCGAGTCTCATATTAAGAGAGAGCTGACGATTGAAGAAGTGGCAATGGTTGTGGCACTGCGACCTGAAGGTGTCAACTTTGCTTACGTTGATGAGCTGTCATTACAGCTTGATGCCAGGGCTGCTGAACCAGATGACGTATTCGAGTCGGTTGCAGCTTCGAAGCTCGGCGCGCTGGCTTCGGATGTCAGCCTCGCGAGCGGGGGAGAAACGACAGACGGCAGTGACGATATTTCTGAACGCAGAGATGTCCTGGTTTTCGAATTCATAGATGGAGACCTCAAGCGTGAGGTTCAGGACAAGAAGACGGGAGAAGCCACGCGACCTCGCCGAAAGCTTCGAGAAGAAGAGTTGAAGATGCCCATCTACAGCCAGAAACAACTTACACAATTGATTGCAAGGCGGGACCAAAGATTCACCAATGCGATCAACATATTCTTGAATCAGTGTGAAGAGCAAAAGCTGGATCCTCACACAATCCTGCAGAGTCGGGCTGAAGCACTTGTACCAAAGCCTTCCCCCAGACAGGATGATCTCGTGGCCTGGGCGATGGAGTTGATTCCGGAGGCCATTCCCCAGGAGAGAAAATCTATTCCTGAAATTGTGCAAGAACTACGAGAAAGCTCTTGGTACACGGGACAGATTGTGCCAGACGGGCATAGAGTATTTGAGCCTCAGGAACCAGTTTACGGTGACCTCAGCTTTCTTCTAAGTCAGAACTTGGTCAACGCCCTCTACAATGCGAAAGGCATTACAAAGCTCTTCGCCCACCAGGCGGAGGCACTGAACGCTCTACACGAGGGAGAGAACGTCGTGGTTGCGACGTCTACCAGTTCTGGAAAGTCGCTCATATACCAGCTTCCTGTGCTCCGTGCCCTGGAGGCGGATTACAATTCCAGAGCAATGTACATATTTCCAACAAAAGCCCTGGCCCAGGACCAGAAGCGGAGTCTGAAGGAAATGATGACATGGATGCCGGGCCTTGAGGAGACCGTCGTCGAGACATTTGACGGTGACACGCCCATGAATGCGCGAAATGCATTGCGAGAGATGGCAAGGGTTCTCTTCACTAACCCGGACATGCTACATGTCACACTTCTCCCCCAAGAGGAGAGGTGGAGGACGTTCCTGATGAATTTGAAATTTGTGGTCGGTGAGTCAAGTCTCTTGTCAAACGGCATAACCTGCGCCTAACAGTATCTGCAGTGGACGAGCTTCATTACTACAACGGGCAAATGGGCTCACACGTGGCTTTCATCATGCGGCGGCTAAGACGGGTTTGCGCCGCCGTGGGAAATCGACGACTTCGGTTTATCTCTTGCTCTGCCACAGTTGCAAATCCTCAAGAGCACTTCAAGACCATTTTCGGGATCGAGAATGTGCGTCTCATCGACTTCGACGGCTCTCCATCGGGCCGCAAAGAGTTTCTTTGTTGGAACACCCCCTTCAAAGATCCAGGTGACCCGAGCAGTGGGCGTGGCAGTGCTAAGTTCGAATGCGCCCGTCTCTTTTGCGCCCTCATGTTGAGAGGCGTTCGAATCATTGCCTTTTGTCGCGTCCGAGCCCAATGCGAAGTACTGGTCAGCGCCATCAGGCAGGAGCTAGAATCACTTGGTCGACCCGAGTGCGCCAACCTGGTCATGGGCTATCGCGGTGGCTACACGGCTCCTGACCGCCGGAGGATCGAGAGTGAAATGTTTGAAGGGAAGCTATTGGGCATTGTAGCGACTACGGCATTAGAGTTGGGAATCGACATTGGCAGTCTTGACTGCGTCATGACATGGGGGTTTCCATACACGATTGCTAACTTGCGGCAGCAGAGCGGCAGAGCAGGAAGACGAAACAAAGATTCTCTGTCGATTCTTGTGGGGGACTGCTTCCCGACCGATCAACACTTCATGCAGAACCCCAACGAGCTCTTCACTAGACCGAACGCAGAGCTACGCGTTGACCTCGAAAACATGCTCGTACGAGAAGGTCATATCCAGTGCGCAGCCTATGAAATGCCCATCAGACCAGAGCAAGACGCCAAATACTTCGGCCACGACCTCGCCGAGATATGCGGAGAAAGACTGTTGAGAGACGATACAGGCTTTTATCATTGCCACGACAGGTTTCGTCCCAACCCCTCCAAATTCGTTGCGATTCGTGACACGGAGGACGAGCATTTTGCCATTGTTGATGTCACGAACGGTCGCAACATTGTGCTGGAGGAGCTTGACGCTTCTCGAGCAACGTTCACTATCTATGACGGGGCAATCTTCCTCCATCAGGGGAACACGTATCTTGTTCGAGACTTTCGTCCAGACCAGCACATGGCCAAGGTGGAAAAAGTCAAGGTAGACTGGACGACAACCCAGAGGGACTATACGGACATTGACCCCACAGAAACGGAGGCTATCCGCAGGCTGCCGTCCTCCTTGTCGCAGGCCTACCACGGCACCATCAAGATCCAGCAAAATGTTTTTGGATACTTCAAGGTGGACAAGAAGGGGCGCGTCCTGGATGCTGTGCAGGTCGACAATCCTCCTGTTATCCGGTACAGCAAGGGCATGTGGCTGGACGTGCCCAAACGCGCGCTGGATATCCTCCAAAGCCGCCTGTTGAATTCGGCCGCAGCAATCCACGCGGCCGAGCACGCCGTCATGAGTCTGCTTCCAACCTTTGTCATCAGCATGCCCGAGGACGTGCGCACCGAGTGCAAGGTGGCCATGAAGGAGTTCGCGCAGAAGGACTCTCAGAGAAAGCGACCTGCGCGGCTGACCTTTTACGACGCAAAAGGGGGCGCCAACGGGTCCGGGATCAGCACAAAGGCCTTTGATCACATCGGCCGTCTGCTCAAGATGGCCCTGCGGCGCGTCGAGGGCTGCCGCTGCCGTCAGGGTTGCATCGAGTGCGTCGCCTCCGAGGCCTGCAAGCATGCCAACGAGGTCATGAGCAAAGCCGGTAGTCAGGTCGTGCTGCGAAGCCTCCTTAACCTGGACATTGATGTCGACGAGCTGCCCATGGGCCCGGAAGATCATAGTCCGCAGGGTACCGAGACGGTCGTCTTAGCTCAGCCTGTGCCCGCAAGAAGCCAGGCCGTCAGGCGTTATGACGATGCCGAGGCTGATATTAAAGAGGAACCCTTGGATGACTGAGTCAAACGGTGAGAGCAGATGTGGATTTGGACACGAATGTACATCAAGGCACTCAGAAGAAGCACCAGACCGGGCCCTCTTGAGAGCTACACACTGCGATTCGAGCAATCTTGGTCTCTTCGAGACGCTCTCACATTGATAGTGTGCATTACATCAAGATCGTTCGCCAAGGACGACTACTGTTTGACACGGTTATGAATCGTAAAGGTATAAATTAGCCGTGATGACGGTAGCTTGCAATCGATGAAACCAGAGAGCAAGTGATCGTGTATAGGTCGTTGCCAGACTGACTGCCTGTGATTCGTGCCTCCTGGAACCGGCGATCGGTTATCGTTTTGTGAATCATCCAAGGCGCTTGCTTGTTGGAGATTTACAATACTTCGAAGCGGCTCAACCCATGTCCTTCAAAAGAAGAGTACGTCGGCATCCGTCCAGCCCAGACCCAATATGATGCCGTATACACTCTTCTCCAGCTTTTCCGGCCCGCAAATAAGCACCATGTCCTTGCCCGGCTCTTCGCAGGTGCCTATTTCGGCCTCAATCATAGCCTTGTCCACCCGACCTCGGCGGCCAGGCCAAGATGAAGATGGCTGTGATAGGGTATGACGTAGCCAGTTCTTGGGCGTGATTGAGTCCCGCAAATTGTCAAGCTCTGAGCGACATAGCATATCATCCTCTGTGCGATTTCCATCCAAAAGTTTGCATTCCGATGTCTCGCCCGAATCCTTTGCAATTGCCCGTAGGACTTGGAACATGGGCGTGATGCCAGACCCGCCGCAAATCATGTTGAACCGGCGCACCTTGCGTTTCTCGCCGGACACAGAACAGAATCTTCCGCCAAGATACTGAAATTTGCCGATGGGGCCTTTGATATCTACAAAGTGACCGAGCGGGATCTCGTCCAACGCCGACGTCATCTTGCCGCCCGGCTGGTCAATAGTCTTCGGATATATCTTGACGAGCACATCCATTGAGCCCTTGTCGGCCCCGTCCGAGATAGGCGTATAAGCACGAATAATGGCTTCCCGTGAGGATGGATCTTGCAGGCGTATCATGACATGCTGACCGGCCGGTAGTCCAATGATCTGATCTGGATGGTCTAAGCGGAATCGGAAGACTTTGGAATCCGGAGATACCCTGATTTTTTCCGCCAACGTCGCTGTGGCCCACGTGCTGTGTTCCAAGAATACGGGTCGATTGCGATCCAATTCTTTGACGTTGCCACACAAAGTGGCAAGTGAGTCTTCAACAAGCCTACCGACATGATAGTCCGACATCATGCCTTTGGCGTTTTCGCTATCTTGACAAATTGTTAGCTCTTCGATATTGTAAGTAGGTCATGGAAGATGATTCCTATACGTACGAATAGCCATGAATTCCTCGGTCGCGTCTTGACCAGCGGCACCAGTGATCGAGGTTGCACCGCCGGGATGAGCGGCCAGAAAAGGTGTCCCATCGTAGACGTTGCCATTGAGAACGAACCAGGGACTCGCATCGTTATTGTGTTCTTTTAGCTCGTCGAGTGTGATGACTCGATCGATGCCCTTCTTGGTCATAGGTATATGCCTCTCGGTTTCTTGATTCGATGCGTCGGCGTCTCCGGTGCGGACCATTCTCTCACCCCAGAAACCATTGGTGAGGTTTCCACCCGACTGCTTCACCCTTTCCATCCAACCCCCCGGCTTCAGCGCTGGCTGCGTAGGATGTTCAAACCTAAGTTCGTTCTCCTCCTTGTGGATAACAACCCGAAACCATGGGTTGTTCATCATGCCCAAGACGCTCCAGTACATGTCACGAGGCTGTACCATAAGACCTTCATCCATGGCTCGGATCATGATGTCGTCTGAGTCCTTCAAGTCGCATATCTCGATGTCAATGTCCCAAAAACACCAGCAAAATGATGTGTCTCTCCACCAGACGTCAAGTTTACCGCCGTAGAGAACGTCATCCTCGGATGCCGCTCGATATTTATCCTCTGGGTAGTGAATGTCTGCTAGGCGCCAAGTTTTGCCTTTGTCGAGCGTCACCTCCATCCTGGTGATGCGCTTCCCGCCACCACCGTATGCGTATCCCTGCACCTTGTATGCTTTGATTTCCCCGGCAGTTGGGACCTTCTCGTCGTGCGCCGGGTAGCATATGACACTGTTAGCATTGAGATCATATATGGCGTATCTCTCGTCTTTCCAGACATCCGGGAGATCAGTACTGGCTTCCGGAGTAACTTCAGTCGGTAGAACTCGGTTATCGTAAATGTGATACCAATTATCACTAGGCTCAGATGACGCGATTATGCGCTTGAGCCACTTGACACTGCGACCACCGATCTGTCCTGGTATAACAACTCGGACCGGCTTGCCATGGTCCGGATGGAGGGTGCGACCATTCATCTTATGGGCAACCATGATGCCCTTTTGAGTATCCATACACCAATTGAGCTTGACGGAAGTGCCGTAGTAACCGTTTGGAAGCTTGTCTGCACCTTCGAAACAGACGTACTTCGCACCTCTTAAAGGTTTTGCACGAGTGAGCAGCTCGCTAATTGTCGTGCCGGTCCAAAGAGCCGTGGAAAGACCAGCAGGACCCCATGAAAAACCCTTGGACTTGCGAACGACGTTCTGCTCTTTGCGCCTGTTCCCTGCGCAGACAAGTGTGACGGGATACGTGACTTGCTCAAATTCGTCAATGAGCTCCTTGAGGCTCAGAGTAAATGGATGAGCAACCAAACCCTCTACAGAGAACGTCCAATCATCAACCTCATCGTCGTTGCATTGCGGGACGTGGCCATGGTTCCGCACGTAATGTAGGTTTTCGCTTGTGAGAAAGCCTTCGTCGTAGAGTTCTTTCAGGGGTGCCTCGACGTTGAAGGGATGGATTCCGGTTAGGCGAATGAGGCGCTCGTCCCGGGGAACGTGTTTATCTGGTGTTTGTAAATCCGCGGGCAAGACCGATATGGAAGACAGGGGAGGTGGTAATGGATAATCGGAGCACAGGCCGTGCGAGGCTTCGAGGCCCGGCGATGGAGGTGTTATGTGCCTTTGTGGGCGTAAATCATCCACGCTGCCCCTTCGAGATGGTTTTGCAGTATGAGGCGGGCTGGGAGGGAGGCCGTTGTGTCCAGGGGAAACAAGAAACTCGGACGGCAATTGCCGAGCCATGCTTGGTCAACGCAAGTTGTGAACGAATTGAGTTAATAACGTAGCTAGCCGCGTGAATGGCCTCGGAGGACGCAATTAATTATTCTCTGATTTCACCGCAACAGAGCTGTTGCGAGTGGATGCCGAGATTTGGGGAGATGCCGAGAAATCACCAGCCGAGACTACCTGTGAGAGGTGCGATGATATAAGAAGTCGGCTGGTAACTGACTTGAAAGGGTGTAAACGCGGTTCACAAGAGTTGGAGCCAAGATTGCACTGCCGTTGCCGCTCCCGCCCGCCAATTCGGACTGGAGCTGTCTCAACTCATGCATGGGCCACTCCCGCGTGGCTAGCAATGCGGAGAAAGGACGACAGCGAGGATTAACAACTTCCGCGGAGGTTATGAATGGACATGGACACAAGGGTCTTGTTGGCCTAGTGCGGCGAGATAAGAGGCGTTCCGTATCAAACGTCTGTGGAGGTGCGCCGTCCATGCTCACACCCCTTTGCTTGCTTGCCACACAGCTACACGCTCGTGTGGGAGCTAGCAAAACGGCCAGTGCTCGTCCAGTGCCGAGTGGATCAACGGAACCTGTTCCTACGTTATCCGGTAGCTGCACCCGTTCTGTCTCGAGACAGCTCACAGGTCACTGCACATGCCCAGGGACCTTTCGAGGGGGGGGGGGGGGGGGCATGCCCTTGCCGACACTTCAAACCGGACGATGCTGACCTTATCGCAGGACGCGCCAGAGTTCGAAACATTCGGCCAGCATTCTGTACCAAAGGGCTGATTCTGGTATCCGGTCATGACGTCCGGTACTGGTGCGGGCACTCCCATCGGGCTTCCCTTCCCGCAAAAGGTTGGTTTTGTTGAAGATGGGCAGAACGAACGGCGAGACAATCATAAGGCTTGTCTCCGGTATGTTGACAAAGCTGTTCAAGGACGTCATCAGGGGCCTGAGAGCCGGACCCATTGTAAAAGCTGGAGCCGGGCGTCAGTTTAGGTTATGGGAGCGTCTATTGATGGTGGTCACTGGCCACCTAGGGGCGTTGAGGTCGGGCCACAAGGGGAGGGGGAGCACCCAGACTCGGCACGGAATGTTGCTGAGCCGCGAGATTGGGGCAATGATGGAAATTAGGCGCCCAGTATGATAGACCCTTATCGAAACTTAGCGAAAACAGGGGGTTAATCCTGTGTGAGTGCAAAGCGCTGTCCAGTATGAAGCACTCGCAACTAGAGAGCTTGAGGCTTAAAATGTCATGAGTGAGAAGGGCGGTCCATGTGTAGAGGTCTAGGAAGTACAGAGTAACGTACTGTAAAGCGCTATCGCTATCACGGGCAGATAATGCGCAATCTTGATAAGGCGCAATTGAGGCGAGTCAGGTCGGCGAGCTGTCGGGCGTGAGAGATTGTAAGGAAGGTGCAGTATAGTACGGAGTATAGACAGTACAGTAGGTACGTGCGACGAATCTCCGACTTCACTCTTTCTTCCATCCCTCCGCCACTCACGATAGCAGGCAGGCCTAGGGCATTACAATACATAGACACGTAGGTATATTCCATATCAAATGCTAAAACCCTGGCGGTGTATCAATCGCGAACCTGGCACCCAACAGCTGCTCAGCTACCGCCTCACCTACCGAGAGGTAGACATACCGTTATCAATGGGGACATCCTTCGGTTGTTCGGCACAGGTACTTCGTAGGGCTGTCGTCGGAAAGATGCCGTGCCACCAGAAAAGTACAAGGTCTGCTAGCTAGGTACCTCTAGGTAGGTACTTAATTGGACGTCTTCTCTGCCGTCGACCCGGCTGACACATGGCGTCCAATGTCCAATGTCCAGTGGCTACCTACCTACCTTACCTATGTACTAGGTAGGTAGGTAGGTAAGTAGGTGCCAAGTACAGAGCGGTTGTCCCTGGGCTAATCTTTCCGCATTTGTCTCCTGGTGTCGATAACAACTGTTCCCAGGGGCTGTGCGTTGTGGAGGCGAGCCATCCGGATCCGCGTTTAGAGTCGCCGACATGGAAGTATTTTGTAACTTACCAAGTGCTCGGAGATAGCTGAGTGGCTGCTTACCTACTATGGTAGAAAGGGCTACTGTGATATTCTGAATTCAGTATCCGAGTCGTCCCACGACCTTCTGTACAGTACATGATGCAATGACGGGGGCTTCTCTGCCGGCGTCAGTAGGTGTCCACGGCGGTACATACCCGAACCGTACAGTACAGTACAGTAAGTCATTGTTTACAGATTGCATCATCAGGTACTTCGTACTGTAGGTTGCGGCCAGGCCGCAGTAGCTTCAGCAGATTCTTCTCTTGGTGGGGTTTCGGGTTGAACGAACCGTCGGTCGTTGTTCCCGCTCGCGTGGTGCATTTCGAGTCGGGCTATGCTCTCGTGGCATGAGACTATTTGGTTGGTTCCTGGCCGTTGTTCATCCGTACGCCAGATGACGCTGTGATGCATGGTCTTGGTAGACGGTCAATGGAGTTGAGTTGGATTTACGTCGGAGGTTGGTTGGGGGAATGTTGGTCGATACCTTAGGTAAGGTATCACGACTGTCGAGACATGAGACCGGATATTCGTACTTGGGTTACTTCGCTGCTGCTGATGCCGTATGTGTATCCACAAAACCCCCCTGGCGCGCGATGGTACCTCTGCAAAAAGGCGCATCGGCTCCTAGGCACCCAAGGTAAGCAAGCGGTCTTACTTTGTATATTCATCACAAACCTGCTCTCGGCTTGCGCCTGCAGTGCTTGTCCAATGCAGTGTTCGTCGCTCGTCGTCCGGCCTTCACTCGTCATCGTCTGACACGATTTCGCTTTGCCGCTGCCTAGCCTTTCCATTCTCAGGTTAACCTCATGAACAATCAAGGCGATGGATGCAATTAGCCACGGTTCTGCACTAAATCTCGAACGGTCCTCTGGCCTACATAGACACTTAATCATCACGACCTATACGAATAAGCTCAAGGCCTCTCGGTTGGACAACATTGCGCGGCGATCTGAAAAAATCCAAAGCGTGCAATAATTCGATAGGCCCATTGCCCTACTACAGTAACTTACAGTACCTATCTAAGTAAAGTTGAGATGACAGCGTCACGTCCTCTCCCATCCTGACAGCAGTACGAAGGTAAGGAATAATATTATCCGGACCAGCAAAGTCACTCTGCTTATATAATATAACGTGGGCACCCGGCTAGTCGACCATACCCCCAAGCCGACTTAGTTTTCTACTAAAATTCTAGATTTTTAGATCCTTGCTAAAACGCCCTATCTTAGTTAAATATCTCTAAAATCTTTTAGACTTATACTTTAATAGTAGAATAGCTTAAGTCTAAAGTAGAGATTTTTTATAACCTATATAAGATATATTAAATAATTATTAAAGATAGATAAAATTCTATAAGTATCTTTTCTAATAATTTATATAGAAAGATACTAGGTAGTATTTTCTAAAATAATAAATCGAATAAAACTCTTAAAATATAATAAAAAATACTCCTAAATAGTTCTTATAGTAAAAAGACTAATTTATATTTTTCCCTATTTTATATCCTTCTAATAGCTCTATAAATACTTTAAGCTAATTTTTTCTTAATATAAAATTACTTTCTATAATTATATATTAAATAAAATTATAAAAATATTTACTATTTTTTTATAATTTCTTATCTAGAAAAGCTTATTAGATATTTTCTTATATAAATAATTAATAAAGATATTTCTATCTTCTAGACTCTATAGAAGACTATATATTTATCTTATAGAGCTAAAAATAGAAATCTAAGCGATTTTACTATAAAACTATAAGTCTATAAAATCTTAGATATTTTTACTTAAGATAGGGCGTTTTAATAAGGATCTAAAAGTCTAGAATTTTAGTAGAAAACTCGGTCGGTTTAGGGGTATAGTCGACTAGCCGGGTGCCCCCGTTATAATATAGCACAACTACGTCTATTACTAAATTAGAAAATAACTAATCTTCCGCGTTATTCTTTATATCTTTATTTAACTACCTATATAAGTAAAGCTATATTAACGGCTAATTTTAAATAGCTTATATAAGTAATTTATAATTATTAGAGCTAATAGTAAGAGAAATATATATAGTAGAGATAGTAGAGGTAGTAGTAATAATAGAGGCAGTATTATAATAATAGTAAGAGAATAAATAAAATAAATAAGTAGAAATTCTATTATATATAATAGAAGGGAGGCTTATAACTATTCCTAGTCCGGATAGTAATAGGCTTCTTCTATCTAGCCTATTATTTTTCTTATAGCGCCTATTAAGTAAGTTAATTATACTTAACTAGCTAAGCTATAATTAGCTTAATAAGTAAGTAAAAGAGAATATATTATTTATCTTATTTAAAGTTTCTTTAAAAATTAAAGGAAATACTTATATAGATTAAGTTTAATTTAAGTAAAATATTATACTTATAATTATAATAGATTAGCCTTAATATATCTATATATAAGTATCTAACTAAGGATCTATAAACTTAAAGAAGGAAGTAATATAGCTCTGCCTTATTAGTAATATAGCTATTTATAGGGCCTAATTAATATACTTATATAATCTATAATACCCTAGACCTAAGTATAACTTAAGTCTATAATATACCTTATTAGCCCGGTTAGGGGCCCGCTTAAAGTATATTAGCTACTAATAGTGCTTAATATACTTCTAATTAGCCTATTAATTAGTAATATAATAATACCCTATTAGCTATTATTTAGCTATATACCGCTAATTTCTTAAAGGTATATTAGGCCTTATAGGGCTTAGTCTATTATTAAAAAGAAAATTCTCCTTTTTCTTTTTATAATATAGCGCGCTTAGTAATTTTTTTATTTTCTTTTATATTATTAATATTTTACGCTTATACTATCCTTTATTTATTTCTAAAGTAAGAAATTAAAAAAAATCCTTTATTTTATTCTCTTTCTTAAAATATTTATTATCCCTTTTTAAATACTTAATAATAGCCTATCCCTTAATTTAATACCGCTTAAGCCTTAACGCGCTATAGGCTTCTATATTATTAAGGGTAATAATAATAATAATAATAATTTTATTAGCCTAAAAGAAATTAAATATTATTATATTTTATATTTAAAAGATTTAATCGAGAAAGATACTATAAAATATAAATATATTAGATATAATTTAGCCTATAATATATATTATAAAAGTAAAAAAGTATATTTTTAAAAGAAATACCTTTTTATTATTAATTTATATATCTATCTATAAATTCGCGATATAAAAAAAAGTATTTATTAATTATATTATTAAATATCCGGCTTAAGCCTATTTAATAGATATCTCTATATATTATATTATCTTTTATATATAATATCGCGCTATTAATAAGTATCTTATTATTATAATAAAAGCTATATATATTTAGCTATATTTAATATAATTTACTTTTATCCTTACCTTAAAACCCTTACCCTTACCTATTAGAGCTATCCTATCTTTAATTATTTATTTAGATAATACTTTTATCCTTACTAACTAATAGATAGTATTAGCTATATCTATTTATAATAGTAGCCTAATAGGCTATATTATATTAGCTTAAAATATTATATAATAATAGCTTAATATATTAATAGTTAGCCTATAAGGTTTTATAACTAAGTATAAATAAGCCTTTTAATAATAAGAGGCTAATTAATATAAGCTTTTAATATATATAAATAATAACTATAATAAATATTATAAT
>APKU01000215.1:0-61272 GCA_000472125.2 Hirsutella thompsonii MTCC6686 | reverse complement strand
CCCCCCCCCGCCCCTTGCGCCACGACCATGAATGTTGCTTCGCCGCCTGGCTGGAAGGAGCTTCGATGCCTCTTACAGTACTGTACGGAGTACCTCGGAGAGCACGCACAGCTGAGCTGGACGCGTCCGAAACGGGGTTGACCCTGATGGGAAAGAAAAAGCATTATCTAGGAGGACATTGGACACTTTGTAGTCCTAGGCTACGCAAGATCTTTTAATCATCCGCACGTGTCGTAACTTACCTACGGTATTCGTACGAATGCGCAAAATGATGCTTTGCATGGGGTAGTGGAGCAAGGGGACAAATACAGTACAGTACAGTACAGTATAGTACAACGCCGTCGTCCAATGTTTCGGTCCGTCCATGGGGCGATACGAACTGACGAACCAAGGCTGGCTGGCCACCAATGTCGGGCGTCGGAGAGCTCCTTCTCTCAACTCACTCACTCACTCACTCTCTCGCATTTCGCAAGGATCTACGTAATCCTTGGGGGAGGAGGGGCCAAGAGAAACACGCATCATCTCCTTTCCTGAGCAGCACTTTCACGTAATCGAGCAGCCAGATCCTCCCCCGGCTTTGAACGGGTGGGTTCTTTCGCCGTTGCCTCCGCATTCGTACGGCACCCCCGGCGGAGGGATTTGTGAAGGATTCCCCTCGTATTCATTCTCTAGGTATCTTAATTACTGTACTGTACGAATACAGACGTGCATACAGATGTACATTTCTCCTTGGATGTCGGGACGACAGCGCGCACGGTTCTTTGAGCGGCGTCTTGAAATGGCGTCTGAAAATGAGAAGGAGCCCTCCTACAGCGCACTGTTCAGTACAGTACAGTACGTTCTGTAGGGGGAGGGAGATGTGCGTTCTGGCCTGGTTCGCGCAATGAACCGAAACGAAAACGAAACAAGGCTTTTGGGGGGGAAGGACCAGAAGGAAGAAGGAAAAGGGTGTGGACCCCCCCCACCCCTGTGTCTGGCGACAAAGGGCAAGGTCACGGAGGGATCAAAGGAAAGAAAGAGCAGAGTTGTACCAGTGCAGTTTACATGGGCGACCCCTGAACAAGCCAATGCGTTCCTCGTTTCCCTCGTGCCGGACTTGTCATGACGGGAGGAAAAAAAGGACCAAATCTCCACCCGTGTTCGACTCGCCGTGATGAAAGCGAGCAAGAAGCTCTTCAGTCTTTGCGCGGGTAAAGAGACGGGCGCAGCTTTTCTTGGCATTGCCGATGGCGGCGCGATTGCGTCTTGATCCAACATGACAGTGAATGAGCCTTGTGTGCCCTCTGTTGGCTCGAGAAGAGCAAAGTTACTGTACTGTACTTTACAGGACACAACGAGGCAGTCGCCTCACAGCATGTTATGCATAATACTGTATTGTGCTGTGCTGTACGGAATATTTCCGACGAATAGGTATGTGGTGCACACACGCAACGAACGCCCTCAGCGAGGCAGTTGCAGGTTGGCAAATATGTATTTCAAATAATTCTTCATGTTGCTTCGTAACAAGAGTCGAGACAGACATCCAGTCGCCTGATGCAACGTCCTTTTCGGTGACCACGACGCGGAATGGGAGCACGGATTGCCCATTGATACTGTACTGCCCTTCTTACTGCGAGCTATCTCGAGCACACGTGTCCTGTCGGCCTAGCCCTCTTTGGGCTTGACGCCGAAAGACAAAAGGATTCCTTTGTAGTCGAGTCGCGAATAAGTACCCTTTGGTTGAGTCGCGACTTGAGATAGCAGGCGCTCATCACGTCAGGGACATGTACAATACCCGCCGCTTCTCGGTTGGGTCCAACTGTCGAAAGTGCGGCATAAGCCATCACAGTCTCCATTTTCATGCACATGCAAAGGCACAACAAAGCCGGCCGAGTCGGAAGCCAAAGCGATACCAGAGATCAGCGGCGTGCAAGGGGTCGAGCCAAACGGGGGGGGGGGGGGGGAGGGTTGGTTTCCCTGTGTTTTCGCCATTGGATAGAGTGCGCGCGGTGACGGCGTAGTAGCTGCAGCAGAAGAAGCAGGAGCAGCAGCGTCACGAAACACGTTACACCCAAATCTTCTTTATGGGAGGTTGCACAAGACCATTGCCCTTGCGCAAATGTGTTTGTGCCTGCGCCTGCGTGCGGCAGGGACGTTGCGGGAAAAACCGCCCACAACGGGCATTTATGCAATGCAGGCCAACGGGCAGGGGAATGGGATGACTGTGTCCTCTTTTTATTTTGTGGATGCGGCGCGTCTCGACTGCAATGCCGACACTGTGGAACACTAGAAGCTGCCACTGCTGCTCGGATAACAAAGACTCAGCTGGTTTCCTCTCTTGTTGACTGCTATCGCCAGGCTTATCTATCGAAGCTGCAACTTCCATTAGCTACGTCGCCTTCTTTTAACGACATGGTGCATACAGTATTCATACTGTAGTATGGTTGATGTTAGCGGCCCCGAAATGCAAAAAGAGGCGGCCTGGTGCTTGGTTGGCCGTGGTGCGAAGGGGGGCGGGCGGCGTCGAAAATGCATGTGCTCTTCTTTGTCCAGTGCACGAGAAACACACAAAAAAGGACCGAGCGGCGAGAAAGCACAGCACATTTAACCCACGCCGGGCTCGGGCGACCCACGGCTGCGTGGCTGACGCGCGCTCCCCCCGCCAATGGGACGCCGCCATTCCAGCTGGTGGACGGACTCAAGACGACAGTCTACTGTGCTGGACAAAGGCGCGGCCCTGCGCTGATCCAGCGGTTGGGTGACTTCAGCAGCAGGAGAATGCGGGAATTGGCCATCGATGGTGGTGGAGGGTCCCCTGCCCCCCCTCCCTCCCAGTCACTTCCACAGTGACTCCAAAGCGCTGGCTCAGGGCGCTGGGCCTGTACACTACGGTCTGTGGGCGGATGAGCGCTGGGATGACCCGGCCGGATGAACTGCACTGGCGACGACAGAAGGGGGAGGAACCATGATGGGCTCTGCGTGACGTCGTGCGCCTTCGCCGGCGCGACACGGACCGGACATGTACAGTACATTCTGCGCGGCTCGACTCGGGTGTTTGCAGCCTGATCACCGTACCGTACCGTTCTGTACTGCACAGGAAGCGGTACTGTACTGTACTGTACTGTACTGTACTGTACTGTACCGAAACGTACTGCACACTCTGTAGTAAATTGTGCTTGCTGCAGAATGCCGCCCGAACTCTGCCGCGATAGGCTTCTTGCCTCCCTCCTTCGCCTTCCTCAACGGGCCGTCTTCCCGCCAACCAGAGCCGCCCGACGGTTCGAATTCGACCACACCTCTTTCTCTCTTCACGAGCGTCTTGTAATTTCGCGGCCTTGGGGGGTGGGATTGTCTGGGTCGCTCTGGCCCCTCCCCTGATCAGCGAGCGTCTTGTGGCCCTTCTCGTACCTGGCTAGGTACCGGCCGGAGGCGCGAGCGCTTACCTGAATCTTCGCTGTTCTGCGAGTACATGTCGGATACTTTGCCTATTGTCCTCGAGCAACACTGAGGATACGCGCTCGCTTAACGCTGAACATGCGCTCCGTTGCGCCTGCTCTGTTAGCGCTCCCCCGTTTGTCTCCCCCAATTCAGGCAGGTCGCGTCCAGGTCCCGGCTTAGTGACCTCGTACCCGGGCCGGATACCTGCGTGTCCCACCGCTCCCCTGGCCCGTCCTCTGTCCTCCCCTGGCCTGATTAGCTGGTTGGCCATACCCACACACCCATCAACTGGACCTGCTCACCCCAGGCGTCCCCACTCATTCTGCCATCGGTCCAGCTCCCTCCCGTTTCTCACGCTCTCTTTCCCACTCTCCCTCTCTCGCCGCTCGCTCGCTCGCTCTCTTGTTCCTGGTCAGCGGTCGTCGACGACTCTCACAGCTGGACCGCCCCCTTTCACAGACCGGAAAAAAACACATCGTCGCTCGTTCTAGTCCCTCCTTCCATTCTTCCTCGACCCCACAGCCTCTTCAACAATACCCTCAACCGTGTTGTCCGCCACCGTCGACCAGCATCGCCGTCGACGTCGAGGCTTTCACGCGAGCCCTCGCTGACCACCACGCGCACCGCGGCCCCCCTTTCGCCCTGCTGCCCCCGTGGCACGCCCACGAGCAAACCGTCTTTCGAGATAGTCACTTCACAGCGGCGACGGACCTTTGTCCGCCTGCATTGCCGTCAACGATTGTTCCCGAACGACCGACGACGACGACACTGATTCCCTCGACGCCTCGCTATCGATCTCGGACACCGACCGTGTACCGCCCAAACTGGACGACCAAGTTCAGGGCTGGCTCTCCCCCTGCCCCGAACCTCCCGACAGATTTGGCCATATCTGACCTGCGAGAGTGACCTTGATCTTGCGGTCTCGACCTGCTCGACGTCGCAGCGTGCCCTCCGCAGCCGTTGCAGGGAGCCATTCTTTTTATTCTTACGTTCATTACACCACTCTCGACCATCCTCCGGTCGCCTACGCCACCATGAAGACATCAGTCCTTTATGCAGCCCTGCTGGCTGCCTCGCAGGCCTACGGCTCCGTCGATGCTCCGACAAAGGTTTCTCGAGACGGCATGGCCACCTTGGTCGAACGGGCTGGAAAGGCCAAGCAGAGCCCGTCTGGATTCCCCTTGCTGAACTCGCCGAGTTCGCACGGTTGCTACAAGTCTGCAGGCAACATGACGACGCACAAAGTCGAGAACATGTCGTCAGGATCCTGCAACAAGGCCTGCAAGGATGGCAAGTTTCCCGTCTCGGGACTACAGGGCTCGCAATGCTTCTGCGGCATGCTCTACCCCCCAGACTCGGACGTCGTCGATGACGAAAAGTGCGACTACCCGTGTCCTTTTTACGACCTCGAGGCCTGTGGTGGTCTTGGAAAGCCTGGCTTCTGGTCCGTCTTCAATACTGGTGTAGCACTCAACGTCGACACATACGAGCCACCCTCTTCATCGTCGTCTGGTGGATCTCAACCGTCCAAGACTCCCACATCACCATCAGACCCTAGCAGACCCGCTGTGGTTACGCAAACGCAAACATCGCCCATCCCCGATGATAATAAGAGCGAACCCAACACCGCTGGTATTGTTGCTGGCGTTGTCGCCGGCGTCGTTGGTGCTGCCATCGTTGCCGGAGTATTTTTCTGGCTCTTCCGACGGAGACGCAACTCCGAACTGGAAGAGGAACACCGCCGCAACGCCGCAGTTAACGCCTTCATCAACGGCTCGAAACCGCCGGGCAGCAGTGGCAGCATGTCCATGACGGACGCACGATTGGATCCCGTCCTCGCCAATCGGAGAATGAGCGACGGCAGCATTGCAGACAATGAAGACTACTCGCGTAGGATTCTTCGGGTATGTAGTCCCTTCTATCGTGTCTGCGTAGACGTTTATCTCTAACCGCTGTAACAGGTCACCAATGCATAAGCCTCGACTGGCCCGATTATGGACAATCGGAATCTGTCAATATATAAACCAGCCTTTCTCCTTTTGTCTCAGAAAAATACCACACCACCCGGGCATTCGCGGCGTTTTGGGATGAAGCTCATGTCCATTGGTTGGCAACTAACCGATGGCCTGGCGGCGTTTGACTTATTTTACTTCCACTGGCGTAGGGTTGCTCGTTTTATCTGCCTTGAGAAGACGACCGATTTTGATGGCACGCACAACGTGCCATGACTCACACCTACACCGTTCGCTCTCTACTTCTTACTTCTTTCTCCTGGCCTGACCATGGCATATGATCATGCCTGTCATCACACCTATCTTTTCTTGATTCATTCGACCGTCGTTGCGTCGATCGTCTGATCAGCTCTTTCGACTACTCATTCACGATGGGAACCTTTGACTTGAGTCCCACACTTGGATGGTGCTTGGCTGGTCTACAGGGCAGTCGACGCGGCAACTACGCGGACTTGATCCGAGGCGCCTGGACTTTATCAGGAGAACGAATCGCGAATCACCTCGTTTGGACTCATTTGTCAGTATTGGAGGATGGCGGCATTTTTGTGCTCGCCGGCAGGCCAGATCACCTTTTACCTATCTTTATAGTTCTTTTTGACGCAGAGCGATGGAGCTACGTTTCCGGTGGGATGTACGTACGGATTTGCAATTTAGTAAACCAAAGTACAATCATGTCGAAACCAAGTTGTTACTGCCACGGCGGAACGTGGTGCTCGTGATTCCTCCCCGTTTCTCATCACGTTTGACTTGGACGTTTTGGCAAAAAGCGCAACAGATTCCACGGTCCATCACGGCACATAAGAAACTTCGGCTTGTAGCATTGTGCTCGAGGGGTTCCATCCTGAGGTACCAAATCCTTTCCCTGCCAAGAGCTGTACTGAATCATAGCTACCTACGTCGTGATCGTCAGGCACACTGGTTCACGGCCGTTACAACGGCGCTCATCATTGGCTGGAGCTTTGCGTCTATTGTTCAAGCACATTGAGATGAGCTGTGCAAGGGCGAAACAGAACGATGAACGCATTGTCTGGATCTAAATAAGCGTGATATGCGTTTTTTACGTGAGCCTCGGGGATGCAATGCGAAACACGAAGCCGGCCGAAGCTCGTTTGCATGAAGTGAATGCCGCGGGCCTCGAGAGCAAGCGGGGTGGCACCAGTAAAGTGACCACGTGACCGTATGCTCATCCAGACTCTAGAGCTAGGTCAGCCCAGGTAGCTACGCGACCCTGGACGCGGCGCTAGGAAAAGTTCCCTCAGGCGACAAACAAGACGATCCAATCACAACACGAACACCTTGCATAGGAGCCCGTCTCTCACTTGAAGAAAACACGGGTCAAGCGGAACTATGAAATAAGGAAACGACTATCGTGAACCTCGAGAGCCCAGATACGCCGACTTGATCGAGAGCGCTGGTCCCTTAAGCAACGACATTGGCCATGAGCTTCGACGCAGCACCACGCATTCGTCGAACGGCGCAAAATACGCAGTTCACGTGCGTCGATCTTCAGATGATGAAATAGATGACGAAAGACAAAACTGACAGATCTTCAAGGTATAATGTGTCGCGCCGCGTCAATGACGTGCAAGCCTATCCAGTCCAGTCTCCCCAAGGGGCTACGATCCTGATATATGCTCACGAGAATGGCGTGACGCTTGTCTGGCGGGGTGGTCGGCGCCTCAAATCTGTGGAGAAGAAGTCGGCAAAAAGCACTCAAAATGGAACACCGGACGATGTGGTCATGATAATCGATTCCGACGACGAAGCAAATCAGCCACCGGCCAAACCACAAGGCGCGTCCAACTACGTGGACACGCCGGCCTTTGAAGACGTTGCCGAGCAAACGCCATATCCAGAGATCATACAGACGCTCGACTTGGCACTAGGAACGAGCGTTCTTCATGTGGCAGTCGTACCGATGGCGCCTTGTGCCGCCAAAGACGCCGCCGACAATACTGGTGTGCCAGTCTTGGCGGAGAAGATGGTCTTCGCGGTGTCCTGCGTCAGCAACGATGTCTACCTGATTACTCTGCCGTTGACGCCCCCTTCGCACGAGAGCAAGGCTCGGGCGGAGCTTAGGAGCGACCTCCTGGCCGGCAAAGCAGGGTCTGGCGCGTGGGGCGAGTCTCTGCTCCTGCTCGGGGGACAGGCACGATACAGCGACGGGCTCGCCTTGAACTTGATTAGAGCCAAGGACTCCTCCGCGTCACCGCAGGCAAGAGCCGTGGTTGCATCATATTCCAGACAGGCGTCAGGGACTCTGCTATTATGGGAGGCACCTTTCGACTTCCCGTCCAAGCAAGAAAGGCCGCTCGAGCCTTTTCAGACCGAATATCTACCACACCCTCTCACTAGTATATCGTTCAACCCGACGCACACGACTCAGCTTCTCACCGTTTCGGCGAATCACGCGGTTCGCATCTACGACCTCGCCACCTCTCCATTGCCACCCGACTCCGAAGCGGTCGGCCCGTTTCCGCCTCAAGGCTCCTGGCTTCTATCTTTATATCAGCCATTTGCCAGACCTTCATCCGCGAGAAAGCCTGTCCTGGATGCGGCCTGGATATCGCACGGCCGCGCCGTGTTCGCACTCCTGGCCGACGGCATGTGGGGAATCTGGGACATTGACGGCGTCAGCCCTTCGGCGCCCAGCGCCATCATCTCCAACAAGCTCAAACCTGGTGTACAAGGCGCGGCACTGACGACTTTCAGCGTGTCTGGATATGTCGAGGGCACAAGCTTACTACGTAGCATCGCCTCTCAACCCAAGGACAATCAACTTGGCGAGTTCGCCCCTATGACTCCCCATACTCGACGGCAAGCCACAGCATCCCTGAGCACTGCAACAACCTTTGACCGCCTATTCAGTGTTCACGGTGGCATCAAGACGATAGCATTACCCCAAATTGGGCGATCTCAACAGGACGAAAGCCTGGCGCTCTGGATCGGAGGCCAGGAGCATGTTTGCGTTATCCCGGCAGTATCGCTGTTTTGGGACTCGCAACTTCGCAGAGGTCACGGTGGAGGCGTGAATCTCTTTAGCGGAGCGCAGCCTACACGGATGGTCAAGCTTCTTGACTTATCTACGGGTCTCCTCGGCGAACGCTGCTGCGGGGTCAACCTTGTGCTGGACACTTCCAGCGGAGGGAACCAGGCTGATCAAGAAGGCGGTCTTCCTGTCGAGGTGCTGATACAGGGTGAGACGCGCACGGTAGTCGTGCGACATGGAGAGGACGGACCAGGTGCCAAGATTGGCGGTGTGGTCGACAGGCGGCGAAACCGTCTCTTCTCACGCGGAGAGAGAACAGACGCCATTATCGTGCACGGCAAGAGCGAGCGGGTTTCCAGCATATCGTACAACCTCAATACTGTGAAGTCGGGATCGCTGAGGCTCAAGCAACTTCCGAGCTCACAGCAAAGTCTATCCGATGGTCGAGACAACCTGGAGCAAGTACCATCACGGTCGCGCGTCGGATTCAAGTTCATGAGCACACTGGAGGAAGCAGCCGACGCCAGTGCAGACTTGACGCGCGACGTCGAGGCCGAGATGTTGGATATAATGGAACTTGACCAGGCTCTGGACAGCCTAGAAGACAGTCGGGGCAGTGGGAGGAAGAAGGTATTCTTTGAGGAAGGATGAAAAAAGCTGCTGACAATGCGAGCCAGAACCAGAATGACCGGCGTTTGTGGCATGCTCTATCGAGGAGCAATGATTGTACGATACCCTGGCACAGTCGATAGATGGGCGACGCAAGCTGCTCGCAAGCACTGGGTAACTCGCACCCTACCTTGCACCTTGGTCTATGGCACGACGTGACTGTGTTCGAGGGGCTTTCTCGTGAGCTGCGTGAGATGAATGTGAAATTTCCGCACGGCAAGGTGGAGCGCAAGGCTAGATTCATCCTTGACTGCTTTGTATTCCGAGCGGTATATCAACTGAGACGGTATCATGGAGGAGAATGGAGGAGAAAAGACGATCAGACCATTGGCGTTTTCCGGCTTGAGCAATGTCCTGTAATCTCTCGCCTTGTATCAGCTGGCACGAAGAGGCCTCGTGCTTCGGACCGCTGGTTGATATCTAGACGGAAGGGGATGTCACCACTCGATCGGGGGATGACGATATCGCACATTTACTGCCTGATATGCAAAGTAATGCGTGAATGTGGACGAAATATAACGGTATGACTTCTATTCGTACAGTCATATCCTTCAATTATCTCATTGTTCTTGCAATTCAAGCAGGACATATTCCTCAGGACTGAACGACTTGCACCTGATTCGTGACATTGGCGGGTGGTTGGAGAAAAGTGGGACCACTTAAAGTCACTTCAGTTTCGCGTCATGACCTTTTGCGCGCGCGCGCGTCTCGCTCCTACAGGCAGCAGATCCACCTCCTGCTACGGGCTGATTGAGCAGAGCTGCCTAGGCAGAGACACGCAGCGCACAATTTGACTGCTGCATTTCTGAAGACAACTTGAATCGTGAAAAGCCAAACACACCAACTCTCACCGAGGGTCCAGCCGCAACCATGGGCATCAAGCAGCTATTCTCGATCATCAAGGATGAAGCTCCCGAAGCGATCAAGGAGGGAGAAATCAAGAACCATTTTGGTCGCAAAGTAGCCATTGTAAGTCGCGCCGCACACACATCTCTACTCTGCCCAAGGCGCTAAACTATCATGCGATTAGGATGCGTCCATGAGCATCTACAGTTTCCTGATTGCCGTTCGATCCGATGGGCAACAATTGATGAACGAGAGCGGCGAGACGACGTCACATTTGATGGGCATGTTTTACCGCACGCTACGCATGGTGGACAATGGGATCAAGCCGCTATACGTGTTTGACGGGGCGCCGCCAAAGCTCAAATCGGGGGAGCTGGCGAAGCGATTCCAACGCAAGCAGGAGGCGACCGAGGGCCTGGAGGAGGCCAAGGAGACGGGCACGGCCGAAGAAGTCGAAAAGTTCTCGCGGCGGACGGTGCGGGTGACGAGGGAACACAACGCCGAATGCCAGCGGCTGCTCAAGCTCATGGGGATCCCCTACATCGTGGCGCCGACCGAGGCCGAGGCCCAGTGCGCGGTGCTGGCGCGGGCCGGCAAGGTGTACGCGGCGGCGAGCGAGGACATGGACACGCTGTGCTTCAACACGCCCATTCTGCTGCGTCACCTGACGTTTAGCGAGCAGCGCAAGGAACCGATTCAAGAGATTCACCTCGACAAGGTGCTCGAGGGGCTCAACATGGAGCGCAAACAGGTAAGAACTTTGCCGTCCCCTTTAACTTTCCATGTCTGGGAATACGGAGACGGATGAAAGCTGACTGAAGGGTGGCTCTACAGTTTGTCGACCTGTGCATCCTCCTCGGATGCGACTACCTAGACCCGATTCCCAAGATTGGCCCGACGACGGCGCTCAAGCTGATACGCGAGCACGGGTCGCTGGAGAAGGTGGTCGAGGCCATCGAGAAGGACTCCAAGAAGAAGTTTGCGGTGCCGGAGGACTGGCCCTACAAGGACGCGCGGGACCTCTTCTTCGAGCCGGACGTGCGATCGGCCGACGACCCGCTGTGCGACTTCAAGTGGGACAAGCCCGACGTCGAGGGCCTCGTGACCTTTTTGGTGACGGAGAAGGGCTTCTCCGAGGACCGGGTGCGCAGCGCGGGCGCGCGGCTCGAGAAGAACCTCAAGACGTCGCAGCAGGCCCGCCTCGAGGGCTTCTTCAAGCCCCTGCCCAAGACGGAGGCGGAAAAGGCGGCGCACAAGCGCAAGCTCGACGAGAAGAACGAGGAGAAGAAGAAGAAGCTCAAGCAGGATAAGAAGGAAAAGGCGGCGGCCAAGGCTAAGCCCCGTGCTGGAGGTGCTTGAAAGGGGGGTGTTTTGCTATGACGGAGAGATCTTTTTTTTCCTCAAAAAGGGGAGTTTTCTCAATGTTGGCTTTGATGTTGGTCTACGTGTACGGAGGGTTTGGGTTCATGGTTCTTGGCGTTTCGGTTGATGGGGGAGGGGGGGGGTTAAACTCGAAATCATCGAGTGTGAATTTCGTCGCTTGGGCGTGGGCGTTTAGGGGGAGGCAAAGGCCGAAAACACGAACGAGCCCACAGCCCACGCGAGTTGCATGAAAAAACGGGCCTGCAGGGGCCATTTTGCAATTCTTCACGCTTAAGTTACGGTACGTACAGTACTGTACGTCGTACTTGGGCAAAATATCGTTGACGCACTTGAAGTTGAGTGTTTACTCAGGTATTGGGGTCACCTGCCAGGAGCGGGATGCGGCACTCGGCCGGGTTTCGAGCTCGGCCCGTTTCGTGGTAGCACTGGGGATACCGTACTGTACTGTAGGTCGCAGTTTAATCGGTACATTGGCAATCCCAGAGCCGTGACTGGTCTGGTGGAGGAATTGGCAACACGGGAGTTTAGCTGGTTTGAGGTGTCGACGGTGCTGTAGCTTTTGTGCCTCGGCTTCGTTCTGCTTTGGCCCCGCTGTAATCAAAGAGTCCGGGGGGGAGGGGGCAAGGGCACGGGGTCTCGCGTGCATTCGTGGATGACATCAGCAAGTACAAGTACCTTTACTCTGCCAGAGGAAGATTCACATGCTTTGCAGTCGTGCATTGCAGCTAAGGTAGGTAGGAAACCTGCAGAAAGAATTCATGGCGGAAATGCAGAGGAAGAGAGAAAAAAACCAGGACCGTCGCGTGACTAATACCTAGATATCCTGCAGCATGTAGGTACAGTACCGTACAGTGCCGATGCTCGTACCGGGAAAACACCTGAGAAGCAAGCAGTGTTGCCTCCGAGATGGCGGCTCCTCCCCCCTCCCTCCCCGCGTGCGGTTGTGTGTGGGGTACATGTGCGGAGCATGGGGTACTGCCGTCTCGGCCAAGTACCTTCCTGTCCTCAATCCCAAATCCCCACGCCGGTGACCCCGTGCCACTTATTCGAGTTCCCTTACCCCACGGTTGCCCGCCCTGCTACTGTAATAAGTTACCCCCCGGTCCAACCGCAGTACGTTTCGCCCGAAAGAGAGAGTCGCTCTGGGAGGGACGCAAAAAAAGAGTGTCGAGTTCGGTCGGCATGTGATTGCGTCCCACAGCCGATTGAATTCAGAGCTAAATCGTGGGGGAACGAACGGGGTTCGTGGCTGAAGCCGAGCTTTTTACCTTACTGTACTCTCTCCCCCTTCCGGACTTCCCATACATACATTCTCTCCCTCATTCTCTTCCCTTTTCCCTCTTTCTCTCCTGATCACTTCTCCTCCATCTCTTCCTCGGAACAGCCTCCCTCCTCCCATCCATCCCGAATCGTTTCATCACTCAGGTATCGCAGCTCGCCATCATCCACGCATACCTCCCTTTCTTCTCTCATATCTGAATATATCCAAACATGTCAAAGGTCTTCACGGCCAGCGACGTCGCGTCGCACAACAAGCCCGACAACCTCTACATCATTGTCGATGGCGATGTCTACGACCTGACCAAGTTCCAGGATGACCACCCGGGTACGTAGACTCTCCCCAGATCCGTGCTCTTGCCTCGGCCCGAGACGAGGTGCTGACCCGATGCGTCCAGGCGGCAAGAAGATCCTTCAGCGAGTGGCCGGCAAGGACGCCTCCAAGCAGTTCTGGAAGTACCATAACGAGGGCATCCTGAAAAAGTATCAGGCCAAGCTGCAGGTCGGCTCTCTCGATTCAAAGCCAAAGCCGGAGCCCAAGCCTCAGCCCGCCGCAGCTCCCGCCGCAGCTCCGGCAGCCAAGAAGCCGGTCAAGTCAAGCCACGACGAAGAGTCCGAGGCCCTCGAGCCCTTTGGCCACCAGATTCCCTTTGCCGACCCCTCTTGGTATCAAAATGTGGGTTAATTTCACAACACATGTCAAGTGATTTTTTGCTCACGAGAACGCCTAGTACCATTCTCCCTACTTCAATGAGTCTCATGCAGCTCTCCGCGCAGAGGTGCGCGAGTGGGTTGAGTCCGAGATTGAGCCCAACGTGACCGAGTGGGACGAGGCCAAGCACGTTCCCGAGGAGATCTACAAGGAGATGGGCCGCCGTGGCTACCTGGCCGGCCTGCTGGGCGTCAAGTACCCGACCGAGTACTCGCCTTCGACGGTCAAGTCGGTCGCGCCCGAGCAATGGGACCTCTTCCACGAGATGCTGCTGACCGACGAGCTGTCTCGCACCGGCTCCGGCGGCTTCGTCTGGAACATGATTGGCGGCTTCGGCATCGGCTGCCCGCCCGTCATGAAGTTCGGCGCCAAGTCGCTCAAGGATCGCATCATGCCGGGCATCCTCCGAGGCGAGAAGCGCATCTGCTTGGCCATCACCGAGCCCGACGCCGGCAGCGACGTCGCCAACCTCACCTGCGAGGCCAAGCTGAGCGAGGACGGTAAGCACTTCATCGTCAACGGCGAGAAGAAGTGGATCACAAACGGCATCTGGTGCGACTACTTCACAACCGCCGTCCGCACCGGCGGGCCCGGTATGAACGGCGTCAGTCTGCTTCTCATCGAGCGTGGGCCCGGCGTCACCACCCGCCGCATGGACTGCCAGGGCGTCTGGTCCTCGGGCACGACCTACATCACCTTTGAGGACGTCAAGGTGCCCGTCGAGAACTTGCTGGGCAAGCAGAACCAGGGCTTCCGAGGTATGTTCTCCCTATCGACGACGTTGCCCGTAGCATGACTTGAAGCTGACACTGTCTAGTCATCATGACCAACTTCAACCACGAGCGCATTGGCATCATCATCCAGTCCCTGCGCTTCTCGCGCTGCTGCTACGAGGAGTCGGTCAAGTACGCCAACAAGCGTCGCACCTTTGGCAAGAAGCTCATCGAGCACCCCGTCATCCGCATGAAGCTTGCCCACATGGCGCGCCAGATCGAGGCCTCGTACAACTGGCTCGAGAACCTCGTCTACCAGTGCCAGAAGATGGGCGACACCGAGGCCATGCTGCGCCTCGGCGGCCCCATTGCCAGTCTCAAAGCCCAGTCCACCGTCACCTTTGAGTTCTGCGCCCGCGAGGCCAGCCAGATCTTTGGCGGCCTCAGCTACTCCCGTGGCGGCCAGGGCGGCAAGGTCGAGCGGCTGTACCGCGACGTCAGGGCATACGCCATCCCCGGTGGCAGCGAGGAGATTATGCTTGACCTCAGCATGAGGCAGAGCTTGAGGGTGGCCAAGGCTATGGGCATGAAGCTGTAGGCTGGGTTGTCGAGGAACGTGGGGAGAGTAGATATCTTGTCGGAAGAGGTGTTTTAACTCTTGGATAAACGGATCTTTCATTTGTTCCGAGTCCCTCATAGGGGCCTTGTATCAGGCACGGCCCGAGGTCATATTCTCCGCGGTCATAGACGGAGCAGGAAGCAACCAATCCAATGACATTTTGGACATACTGGACTTTCTGATTCTAAAGTTCTGGATGGTGTTGCCAGTGAGATCCTGTGAAAGCTTGCTTTGGCACACGACTGACTCAATGGCGATTCGAATGAACTAACGCTAACGAGATGAATCAATGTATTGATACTGTACAGTGTGCATCATTGAGTGTAACGAGGCACCAGCATCAGCTCATCCACGACAAAGGAGGAGAGAACGGGCTTGGCAAGGAACCCCCGGTCACGTGACGAGCCTTGCCCGGGGCAGCCAGAGCACACATCGTCCTTGCCCACCCCGGCCCGCCTGGAATGGAATCCTCGCCTGTTCATCAATCCCTTTCACCATCGGCGCACAAGAAATCACTCCCCCACGCAATTCGCCTTGACTCCTCACCCTCCTCTCGAGCTCTTTGGGCCCTCGTGCCACGCAACTCCCGCTCAATTCACTCCACCGGCAAACCCACGCGCGAACACCTTTCGGCAAGGCTTCGCCCGAAACCGACGAGCAAAGCACTCTCTTTGGTGCTTTGGTCTTTCCCCTCTCATCCGACAGGACACAGAAAACACGCCAAGGGAGAGCTCGCCCACGCGTTCTCCCACCGCCTCGCCTCCTCTCTCTGACCCATTTGATTCCTTTCGACCGGTCGAGGAACTCTACAGCTCCCGCCCGACGTAGCCGTTTGGCTGTATCCCCCACCCCGGAAAACTTGATAGCCTCGTGGCTTGGCGCCTGCGCAAGGCAGAGGAGGGATCATCATGTCGGAGCAGCTGGTAGAGCAGCTGAGAAGCACTCAGCTCAAGTACGTTCCCTGCCCGCGAGCTCGCCGATGGGTCTGACGTTGCTGACTTTGCCATGCTACAGCGATGGACTCTCCATGCCGCAAAACGACGATTGGAAAAAGAGCCTCAAGATTCCCGCAAAGGACAACCGGCAACAAACAGAAGTAAGTGCTCAAAGCTCCCTCATTCTCTCTCGAGCTATGGTTTCTTACCTTGGCCAACCTGTGTCTTGTCACTCGCCAAGCTTCCTCAGCCCTCTGTCTAGTCCAGTGCTAATGCAAGCTTCTTCATCTTTTGTAGGATGTCACAAAAACCAAAGGCCTCGAGTTTGAAAACTTTGCGCTGAAGCGCGACTTGCTCATGGGCATCTTTGAAGCTGGCTTTGAGAAGCCGTCGCCCATTCAAGAAGAGGCAATCCCTGTTGCCCTAACCGGTCGCGATATCTTGGCACGAGCGAAGAACGGCACTGGCAAGACGGCTGCCTTTGTCATCCCCGCTCTCGAGCGTATCAACCCCAAGGTCTCCAAGATTCAATGTCTTATCCTCGTGCCCACGCGTGAGCTTGCCATGCAGACGTCACAAGTCTGCAAGACACTGGGCAAGCACCTCGGTATCAATGTCATGGTCACCACGGGCGGCACTGGTCTGCGAGACGACATCCTCCGACTGCAAGACCCCGTGCACATCGTCGTCGGAACGCCGGGTAGAATTCTCGATCTTGCGGGCAAGAACGTCGCCGATCTGAGCGAGTGTCCCATGTTCATCATGGACGAAGCCGATAAGCTGCTATCCGTCGAATTCACACCCGTCATTGAGCAGCTCCTCCAATTTCATCCCAAGGACCGTCAAGTCATGCTTTTCTCCGCCACCTTTCCCCTATCCGTCAAAGACTTCTCCGATCGAAACATGGTCAGCCCCTATGAGATTAATCTCATGGATGAGCTCACCTTGCGCGGCATCACCCAATACTACGCCTTCGTTGAGGAGAAGCAAAAGGTCCACTGTCTCAACACTCTCTTCTCTAAGCTTCAAATCAACCAATCCATCATCTTCTGCAACTCCACCAACCGAGTTGAGCTCCTCGCCAAAAAAATCACCGAACTGGGCTACTCGTGCTTCTACAGCCATGCCAGGATGGCCCAGCAAGCCCGTAATCGTGTCTTCCACGACTTCCGCAATGGCGTATGCCGCAATCTCGTCTGCTCTGATCTTCTAACTCGAGGCATTGACATTCAGGCCGTCAATGTCGTCATCAACTTCGACTTCCCCAAGAACGCCGAAACCTATCTCCACAGAATCGGTCGATCCGGACGGTACGGTCATCTTGGTCTGGCGATCAACCTAATCAACTGGGACGACCGTTTCAATCTTTACAACATCGAGCGGGATCTCGGCACCGAGATCCAGCCCATTCCTCCAAGCATCGACAAAAGTCTCTACGTCTACGAGAACCCCGAATCGATTCCCCGACCAATCTCCAATCTTCCTCGAAATGCGCAGCAGTTCCCTCAGACATTGCCTTTACAGGCTCAACCACAATCTCAGCCTCAGCAGGGCAACTGGCAGAGCCAGAATGGTCAACACAACGGCTTCTCCGGTGGACGTGGCCGTCCCCGGGGTCGCGGCAACTTCCGTGGCAGGGGCGGTGGCGGCCGAGGTCGCGGACCACCCCGAGACCAGCAATCCTAATCCTCTCTCCTCAATCACAATATTGAGTGTATGGTGATGATGGTGAAGACGGTGGGCGTTTTGGAGCTGAACACGGATTTCTTTTGTTATCGCCAGCAAGGGCAGCTGATGTTGACTTTATGTTGGATTGTACATTATTCGCACCTTCTGGCGAATCGAGTGGCGGTGACCCAGGATCGGATGCTTTCTGATCCATACGGGTGAGCCGCACACATCTCCCTCTCTACTCTTCGGAGGGAAAACACGACGGGCGAGAGGACACGACAAGACTCCTGCTCTCTGGCGGGTCAACTCGTCTGCCTTCTTTTCATTTTCACGTTCACCTGCCCCGACTTGCACGGGCGCAGATGGCTGTCGGCTTGTAACATACCTCTGATGGCATTGAGCCGGTGCCGATACCTGCTCTACACATTCCTAATGCGAGGGAAGTATAGAGGGGGGTTCGACAGGTTGCACAATTATCGAGGAGGGGGACAAGACGCAGGGGCAGGAACGGTTACTTTTCACGACACCGGCGATTGCACCACAAGAAGAGGCGTTGGCATGGCTTCTGCATCAAAGTGAGCTATGAGACAGGGCACGGCGTACCAGGCTCATTCAGGCCCATTTCTTCGTGCTCCTCATTTGAGAGCTCACCTAGGCAATCTTTGACGGTTGGAACCCCGGACGACTACCTCTGATGGCGGACTGGACGATACCACTTACGATACGACTATGACGCACGAACGGGCCAGTGGGGCCGGCGTGTCTTTGGGGGCGCTTCTCCCCAACTTTCCTGGCGAGAGGTCGCGGGCTTTGTCTCTCTTGTCTCTACTGGCGAGACTTGCTAGGGCTTTACCAGACGCATCGACGTCTTGGTGTGTGCTGCTGGCTTCGTGTCTAGCGAGCCCATGCATCACCACCAGGCTGGTTGATTTCACGGTTGGTCGGGTTGGAGAAGCGAAGCACAAGAAAAAACAAAAAAAATAAGAGACAGAACGCTGGGTAGATGGAATATTCTTCGGACTGGTTTGGAAATCTCGCAAATAGCATCGGGCTTTGGTGTCCGATGCTTGGCGTTGAGGAACTAGAACTGGTAGGGTAGACGTATCTATCTGAGCAAAATGGAAACCCATTATTTCTGTCTCATATTATCTGATTCGCACGCAAGCGACATTTTATTTCTCTCGTCATGAAAAGAAAATGGCGGTCCTAGTTGCTTGCGGTTATCTGTCATCCATGGCGTCAAAGCCGAGACCTGCTAGCTCTACGCTTCGTAGAGTGCGCGTGAGAAACAGTGGTGCAGGATAATTGCATAGTGTCACTCTGTACGAGACGCATGGTTTGCTTGAATCAACGCTACAGTTCATGGCGAGGCAAGGTTTCGATGATACGTTTTGGCAAACAGAGAAAGGAGCTGGGTATCTTGGTTCAAATGAACATCTATGGAGAAAAAGAAACATGGAGATTCGGCACGCGTGGCGCGCGGCAGGTATATATGCGAGTTGGGGGTTTTTACAGAGTCTTGGGAAAGGAGCGACGCCGCCGCCGTTTAGTGAGGGCGAGGGACGTCTGCGACAGTGACGGGAATAGGGGCGGAGACGGGGACGGCTTTTTCCTGCGTCCACTCGAGGACGATGCGGCGCAGCTCAAAGACGACTTCGACGGCGATGAGGAGGATGATGATGAGCTCGAGGCGGGTGCCGTGCTGCTCGCTCGACATCTCGCGCAGGACGGTGGCAATTTCCTGAGCGTAGTCCATTTTCTGGTTGAGGGTGCGGATGCGGACGCTGACGTCGAGTGCGCGGCCGACCTGTTCGTAGTAGCCCTCGAGGCCGAGCTCGGCGCGGCTGTCCCAGAAGATGTCGGGCAGGGAGTCGGTGAGCTCCGAGTAGTGGTTGAGACGGGCGCGCAGGCTCAGCAGCTCGCCCGTCTTCTGCAGGATGAAGCGGCGGCCGAGGGGCACGCCGGCGCCCTGGGAGAGGAGGGCGGGGATGGCGCGGGTGCTCTCAAAGTAGGACGTGAGGGCGCTCTCGAGCACGGCCAGCTTGGTGCTGCGGGCGAGGCCCGACGAGAAGGCGATCTTGGCGAGCGTGGTGTCGAGCGTGTCGCCGTCGCGGTGCTCCTTGCGCGTGCCCAGCACCACCAGGTCGCCCTTGATGGTGCTCTCGGCCTTTGACGTGTCGGTGACGAAGTCGAGGTCCTCGACCTCGCGCAGCTCCGGCGGGTGCGCGTCCTCGGCGGCCCGGAGCAGCTGCTTCGTCACCACGTCCGGCGGCAGCGACCACGTCACGATGGTGCCCGATGGGAAGACGAAGATGTCGCCGCCGTTGACCCCCTTTGCGTGCACCACCTCGCCGGCGTCGAAGCCCGTCCGGTCCGGGTCGATGGCGAACCCGTGCGACGCCAGGATCTCGAGCACCATTGGCATGTCAAAGGACTCGGCGACGCACACGGCGCTTATTGTTGTTGAGGGATCGGCCTCGACGCTCTCGCCATCGGCGCCGCCCGCCTCGCGCTTCGGCTGCTGGGCGATGATGGCGACACGGCGCAGCGAGTTTTTCGCCGAGGCCGCGCGCGGAGCTTTCCTCTTGGCCGTCGAGGAAACTTTGGGCGCTTCACCGGCCTTTTGAGCGTCTGCCGATGGAGGATTCGAGCTGTTGGCGGCATTGCTGGAGAGGTATGGGTTCGAGGTGAAGAAGTGACGTCTCCGGGGAAGACTAGCCGTTGTTGTGAGATGGAAGCATCGTCGCGGCCGTTGACATGTTATAGCGCTGTGAAATTGCCGAGATAGATGTGTAAAGCCGACTCTCTGCTGTGCGGCCTTCATGACGAACTTTCGTCGGAACCCCAATTCTGTCGCAGGCGGCCGTAGACGGGGGAATGACGGGTTATTGACATTTCGCTTTGGAAATTTCAATCGCAGGCGCCCCAATTCAATGCGTTGCGGAGGCGTCAACAGGCCCGGATTCAAGCTCTGAAAGGTGCTGTATCTTATCAGCATGTGATCAAGCACGTGCACAGCCCCTCGTTTAGAAAGAATACCGTACTGCAGAGGGCGCCGTCGAGGACGGGCGGGGAACACTGCAGGACGGATGCGGGTCCGGGAAAAGCCCAGGCAAGGACACATGCAGGGCCCGCATTTGTACCGAGAATTTCACAGAGAAGGGTGAGCGAGGTGCACAAAGCTGATAAGCCGCGCTCCGCCTCCCCCCCCTCTCTCTCCGTCGCCACGAGCAGCGGCGGTTGCTCGCGTACAAGATACCTCGTCTGCACAGGCCAACACCCTGGATAAGGATCGTACTGGTTACCGACGTGGAGCTGTTTTAGGCGCAAAAGGGGAATGGACCACCGTCGATACTCGATACCGTCACCGTCTCCGCCTTGCTTTTAATTCTGGCCATCGTCCAGCTCGCTCGCGTTTCCGTGTCCTATTTTAAATCTGCGGGGACCTCTTTTTCCATCTCGGCAACCTCCTTTCCTACAGTACTTCGTACTTCTTGCCTCTCCCACCCCCTTTCTGTCTCTTGGCATTGTGTCCGCCCCGTGCTTTCGCCAGCTCTCACCTCCTGTACCGAAACGAAGAGCTCGTCATCTCTCGTCCCATCTATTCCCGCAAACATGGACGTCAACCCCAAGTACGACGATTATGACTTTCCTCACGTGGCAGCCGAGCCGCAGTCTGGCCACGCCGGCCACCTGACGGAGCAGCAGATTGCCCAGATTCACCAGCTGAGGATGATGCTCGAGGCCGAGGGGTTCACGGAACGCCTGGACACGCTTACATTGGTACGACCTGGCCATCGAATTTGCTGCTTGCCTTGATCAGGGGCTTCGGCTGACGCCAATATCTGTAGCTGCGGTTCCTTCGAGCGCGCAAATGGGACGTCAACTTGTCCAAGAAGATGTAAGTTGGCTGCCTTGAGCGAAATCAGTGGGCTAGGGACCGGCGAGCTCACAAACGCTCAGGTTTGTCGAATGCGAGGCTTGGCGCAAAGAGACCAAGCTTGACGAGCAGGTTCCTACTTGGGATTACCCCGAGAAGCCGGAGGTGAACAAGTACTACAAGCAATTCTACCACAAGACCGACAAGGTATGATCAGAATCCAAGAACAATGCCTCTTTTTGATATTGCTCGCGATGCTGACACACAGCCCACTCAGGACGGCCGCCCCATCTACATCGAGTCCTTTAGCAACATTGACCTGACGGCCATGTATAAAATCACATCTTCTGAGCGTATGCTCAAGAACCTGGCCGTTGAGTACGAGCGCCTAGCCGATCCGCGCCTTCCCGCGTGCTCGCGCAAGGCCGGCAAGCTGCTTGAAACCTGCTGCACAATCATGGACCTCAAGGGCGTGGGCATCGGCAAGATGACCCAGGTCTACGAGTACGTTAGGCAGGTCTCGACCATTTCGCAGAACTACTATCCCGAGCGCCTCGGCAAGCTCTACGTCATCAACTCGCCATGGGGCTTCTCGACCGTCTGGAGCGTCGTCAAGGGCTGGCTCGACCCCGTCACGGCGGCCAAGATCCAGATCCTCGGCTCCGGCTACAAGAACGACCTGCTGAAGCAGGTTCCCGCCGAGAACCTCCCCGTGGCCTTTGGCGGCACGTGCGAGTGCAAGGGCGGCTGCGAGAACAGCGACGCCGGCCCCTGGCGCGAGGCCGAGTGGACCAAGCCCGCCAAGTGGGAGAAGAAGCAGGACGAGACCAGCGGCGCCGGCGAGAACAAGGGCTCGCAGGTAGAGGCTCCCATTGTCACCACCGGCATCGAGTCGGCCCCCGTTCCGGAAAAGGACGTGGCCGCTGAGCCTGCCGCCGCATAGACGCCGTAAGAACTTGATTGGATTTACACTTACAATCGGAGAGGGGACTTGGGGAAGCCCATAGAGGGAATGCAAGAGAGAGAGAGAGAGAACGGAGCATGGATGCACACCGGGACGGCGGCATAGAGGGCGATGCTTTCGGGATATTTTTGATGGTTCAAGGCAGCAGACATTGGCACCTTGCGCGGATGATCAAGTCAGGCTTCAAAAGGGTACGAGACTGGTCTTCAAACCAGTTCAGTACATATGTTTGCGTTGTCGGTAGAAAAAAAAAAGTGAAACAGAAAGAATAAAGCCACAGCAAGGAGAGACATGGTTCAAATGCGCCCCTGCTTCAAATTTTAACGTATTGCGCAAATCAGTAAATGATTCGTCAAAGTTGGATATCATGGATGTCGACCGTGCTCTGCTCCCAAACGCCTTTCCCGAAACTCCGACCCAGCCGGTTGATGCTGCTTCGTGATTGAAGTATTTCGATGCTCACTTGCCGTCCGTCACGACGTACTCGCCAGCGACCCTGGCCCTCTCCATCTTCGCCACGACCGCGGGCATATCTCGCTTCAGCTTGCCGAGAGTGTCGACGGCGCCGCGGAAGCTAGCCTCGACGGCGCCCTGACGCTCGAGCGGGGACACATTGACCCGGACAGGCAGAGCGGCGGCCCTTTCGACGCGCTCGCGGAGAAGTTGGTCGTCGCGGACGAGGGAGTCGCGAACGCTGGCGGCGTGGGCCGAGGCGGCGGTCGAAGGGACGGCGCGCTTCAACGCGGCCACTTCCTCCAACAACTTTTCTTCTGCTGCGATCAAGTCGGCGACGCGACGGCGCTTGCGCCCGTCAAAGGGCTCGTAGGTCTCTGTCGCTTCGGTCTGGGCGTCAGATTGCGTGGCGTTTCGGATCTGGGCCTCTGTGACGGGCAGGCCGTTGATGGAGAGGTTCGGTGCGGCGAGGGAGAATGTCTTGTCGATGTACTGCGCGCGGGGTGGCAGAAAAGGAGGGAGAGTCAGCAACAGAACAAGACAGTGCAAGAGAAAGGGGCGAGAGGGGGGGCTAACATCATTGACTAGAGCGGCGATTTGGTCGCGCAAATCGTCGTCGCCGCTGCCACCACCACCTTCGGGCGTCGCGACGGGAGGAAAGGCCTCGTCGAGGCGTTCTGCGGCGGCGCGGCGGACGTTTGCGAGGAGATAGGCTAGGTCCTCGGGGTCCTGGAGTTCAATCTTCCGCTGAACCTGTGAGACAACCGATTCTGCGTCCATTGTTGCTGTGCTCTTCCTTCGGAGTCGGCGCGATGATGGGTTGGAGAAGGGTGTTTTTTTCTTTAAGTTGGGGGAGGAGGAGGAGTCGCGACGCGCAATGAATCGAATTGTTGCTTTCCTCCCCCTTTGCGCCCCCCTCGAAGACTCTTTTCGCTTTGGGTCTTTATCGGTCGTCGATGTCAATTTTTCCTTTCTAACAAGAACGTGTATGTTCGTGACTGGATCTGATCCTGTGTATGTTGATTTCTGGCTGCACGGCGTCCGGAGCAAGGCGCGCGCGCGTCTTGACAGCACGGCCGGACCCTGAGTCGGCGGGGTACGGCAGGCGGGACTGATGGGATTGACTGGATTGCGCCTGCGGGACTCTGGGGCTCTCAGCCAGGTACGTATCTCGGGGGGGGGGGGGGGGGGCCTAGCCCAGGCCGTGCGCATCTCGACGGGCGGACGGAGCCGCAGGCCGCCGCTACTAAGGTACCTGGTAGTGGGCGTAGGTGCGAAGTCCGGCATCGTAAAAGAGAGCTCTCTATGAATAGCGATGCTCAAAATTTGGATGGTTGTCGTTTTTTCGATTACTTAACTTAACTTACCATCAAGGTCAAGTCAAGACACGGGTCTTTGAACGTGAGGTGTGAAGCTACCTAAGGTAGGTATCTTTCGACGACAAAGGTACTGTACAGTACTTTACAGCATTGAGGCGGCTGCGAGCCAAGCTCATCGTCGAAGATGCAGTGCGACACGAACCGCCAAAGGTATCTTTGAGTGGCGCACTGCAAAGACTTGCCTGCAATGTCCGGAGCAATACGGAAGCACTCGAAGAAGACTGTAATTCGTAGACCGTAGCTACCTACCTGTAGGTTTTGAAGTGGTTGCCGTTTGCGAGGTGCGTGTGACGGCGGCTGCACGTCACTCAAACACACTCTTGACGGCTTTTACTGTGCTGGCTCCTGGCACTGTGCCGTTCTCTGACTCTGTCCCTTCTCTCTCGCCCACTCTCCCTCTGCAAGATGACTGCAGCTTGGCCGCCGGACGCAGACGCCGGCGCCAGGTACCGACGCCTCAATCTTTGTCCGGTGTCGCGGCATGGGACGAAATGGCACGGCCGATTGGACCATGACGAGAGAAGTACTGCGTCGGACCTAAGGAAGCAGGCAGGCAGGCAGGGCCAATCACTTACAGTATCACTACTTCGTACTGGAGGAGGAACAGGACGAGAAGAGTCATGCACTCACCACGCTGGCCGTTCCTTTGCTTGCTTTTTCTCGTCCGTTTCGCCAGAGACAATTTATGCAATTGTTTCGTGTGCGCGGGCTCCCCAAGTTTGGAGACTCTTTCCTCGAAACGCCAAGGTTCTGGCCTGTTGAGAAGCGACGGGCCAGAAGAAGACACGATTTCGAGTTATGAGCCACCAAATACTTTGCAGTCCGCACCCCTGGTTGGCAGCTGCAATAAGACATAAAGTTACTGTCATTGACCGACCTCGAAAAGAGTAAGAGGCAAGGTGACATCCAGCCCGCAGGCTGCAGATGCGGTACTTGGCCTCGTCCGCTCCGTGCAGCACGCATCAAGACTCGGACGCAGAACTCGATGCAGATTAGCCCCCCGGGCGTACGTCCAGGCAGGGCGCCCAGCTGACAGGTCCAGATGCCCCGTACTAGTGCAGTAGGAGGCGACGAGTTTCGCTAGCCCCTTCGCTTCGGCGTCGGGTCCCTTGGAGCCTCATCCGTGGCCCTTGTCTTCTGCCGTCTTGAAGGTCATGGTAAGCCGGCCGTCCATATCAGAATCTCCATCAGTTGTACGAATGCATGTTCATCGACAAGGAGGATGAAATCTTCCCTGAAATGACTGCTTTTACTGTAGGGTAAATGTTGCCGTGCGGCTTGCAGCATTGATCTCGATAAACGACGCTGGACAGTCACACCTCCGGTGACCGGATCTCCAGGCCCCACCAGCCCTCGTGGATCCAGCCCGACCAAGAACGTGTCTATGGCTGGTGGTTGTGGTGGTGGTGCCCACTGTCTAGGTGCCTTGTCCAGGTCAACTCAACCGGGTATTCAATCGTGAACAGCGCAGCACGTCCATGCCATTAGCGCCTGATACCGCGCACAGTCGGCAGACCGGCGGGCCGCCTAGGCACCGGACCAGACTACTTCGTACCGGATACCCCGCTAGCTGCCCTGCTCCAATTGCGAGCCTTGGAGTTGCGCTGCGCTCGCTGTGCTGATATGCGACGCCTCGTCGCCCGCTGCCTGTACCTCGCTACGAATCCCTCCGCTGACCTTCCCCCGTACCCCGTGCGGATTCCACGGGCTGGCGGGCTCGTACGGTACTGTACCCGGGCTTCTGCAGCGCTGCGCCATGCAACCCTGGCTTCATGTACCGGGACCCACCAGCATGCGATGTACAGTACGGATGACCAACGTCCCTCACGTACTGTACAGTAACTCGTCTCCTCTCCTCTCGACCACTTCAACCGCCGGTGACCTCGACCCATCTTCGGCCTCGATCGCTTCTCCTCCTCTCTCCTTAGGCCTATCCACTTCCCTGCCCTTTGAATACGCCCGCACTCTTCTCCGACGTCGAACAACCACATCAAGTCTCTCGGCCGGTCGCAGACTTGCCTCCATGCCCTCACACTCCTGATCCTTGAGACAGCGACGACATCTCATCTCACTAGATTGGCCTCGACCCCTCGGGGACTTGTTGTGTCACCGGTGCTCCTCCTCGTGGTCTGACAAGATCAGCCTCGCCCTCTACCGCTTCTCGCCCTCATCCTTACGACTCGCCTCGACCGCAAAGCTTCAAACGACTCCTACTCTCCCACCCATTTACCCGCTGCACCAATGTCGTCGGTCATCAGTATCCCCGCTGGCCGCTCGGCGGTCGCGGCAGGTTTCCACCATTCGCCCAAGGTTATGGGCAGCTCCTCGGCGAGCTCCTACTCTTCCTCGCCCTCACCCTCGTCTCCGTCCTCCACGACCAGCGTCACCATGCTGCACGCTCGTCGACCGAGCCTACTAAGTAAGACTTGGCTTCGCCGCTCTCACCGCCAAAGTGGCTGGTTTGGATACCTGCGGGCCCAGCCGTCGAATGTCGTGGCCGGGGTGCCAAGGGTTCTGGCCGATGACGTATCGACGTGTGCTGACAGACGATACAGGTTCCGCCATTTCCAAGCAGGAATGCACCGTTATCAACATTGGTGATCCTGACGGTCCTCCTCGCCTGGTAAGGATTGGATTCAATAGCCGGCAGGACCACTGAGTACTAACACCATGCAGATCTCGTACCTCTCTTCCAGCCAAGGCTTTGCATGGAATCCAGGTTGGTCCGGCGGCTACGATCTCGGGATGAAAGACTAACCGTTGCTCAGAGATCTTCCTTCCTTCTTACGTCGACTGCGACTATAAGCCCCTCGAGAACCATTGCGAGCCCGTACACGAAATTGTTCTTAGCGACGAGGAGACTCGACAGCTCCTACCGCAATGACGGACTACTATCCCCGACCGGTACAGTGACTGACAGTCGGGGACTCAAGAGTCGCACGTTAGACACGTTGTTCTCACGAAAAGCTCGGCGCAAGGGCTGTCGTTGTTCCTCATCTCCACTTTTGCCATCGCAACATGGCTTCGATCGGATGTTTGTTTCCTCTGAGAGGGCGGGAGTTGTCATGGATTCGTCGAGACTGTCGCAAGGGCATGGGATCAGCCTGCAGATGGCTAATATGGTTTACTACTCGTGGGTCAAGGGCTCGCTTTGAGCACCTTTTGTTGGCAAGGCGCAATTTGCGGAATCACCTCGGAGGGCATGTTTTCAATGGTCTGGACTGCAGTAAGCACGTTGTCAAATCGCGCAGTAGTCGAACGAGACAATCTTGCAATGCTTCTCATCACCGCTTCTCCCTTTGAAGGTGCACATACTTTGGGCTCGACCGTCGACACGGTATGACGCTTGGGTGACTGCGCACACCCTCCAGATGCGCTGGCGTAGACGTGTCGCCATGGCAGTGACTGGTAGCAGGATAGTAAAGTAATCTTGCAAAATGAGTTTCTTGTACGACTCTTCCGGGCTCCAACCTCCGAACCCCAATGAATAACTCCCATGTGTCCATCTGCGAGTAAATAGTCCACTCATTAGCAGTGACACCCTAGGAGAGTGACTACCGTCCCCAGATGTACAAGGAAATGGCTGGGGACGACGACCCCCTCGTACCGGTACCTCTGACGGCACGCCGTGCGGACCCTCTTCCTGCCAAGGACCCCCCGCATCACGCTAGATTCGAAGTGACGATACCCCACAGGCGATGTGGGGATCACCGTCTTAGCTGGCGGTTTTTTCAGTAGCCATTATATACCACAAATTTTAGCTTGCCCTCCAACAAGCACTAGCTCGCCCCATTACGGGGTACACCTGCCATAGTGGTGTTAATGGCTAACATTTCAGTTTGTGGATCTCCGCAATAACACTGACGCTCGAGGTTCGATTCCTCGCTATGGCATGGCAGGTTTCATTTTTGCAGTTTGTACGATTTTTTGGTGGTGTGGTCTCTTTTTTTTGGAGGTGGTGAGTGCATCTCTGGTGGTGTGTAGCTGGCAGCACTAGGTACGTAAACTCCTACAGGATGTCTGAGGTTTCACTTTTTGCCGTTACCGGATGAGGAATGATGCTTGACTTAGCGGCGGCTACCTTTTTGTGATGTGAGAGGAGACGGTGGTCGGAGATACAGGTAAGAACACTACATGCTTTTCGGTTGCGCAACATAGATCGATTTTCTAGTGGTCACTGATTTTGGCATATGTGCCTGGTATGGTTCATTGTTCGATCATGGAAAGCACTTGAAGTCTCCATTCGGCGGCGTTTGGCATGTCTTACTTAGACAATGCCTCAGAGGCTCAGACCTATAACAGGTCATGGCTACTTAGTGTACAGTCCTGATGAAGCTCTTCGAGCTTGATGTGTACGCATCACAGCCTTTTGAAAGAGTGAAAATAGCATCTGCAAAAGTATCCTCATCTCCATCCAAAGCCCATAATCAGGATATGCATTCAATAACTCGCGGATCACGGCTTCAGGCGTCAGGACAGATCTTGCTACTAGTCGCTGACGATGACTGCGAAGATCACGTGCATCGCTGACTCAGCACCGGAGCTCCCTGACGACGTCGCCCTTGAAGCCTATTGCGCCGGGAAGCTCCAGAACCATCAACCACATCTGTCAACACTTGCTGCATTCCCTCGACCGCCTCTCATAATTGGAGTCTTCTTACCTCAAGCAGACCCATACAATCAGGAATTGTCGAAGAAGAACCGCGTCATCCGTCGTAAACCGCGCCACCCAGAACCGGGAACCTCAACGGCCCAGCCGCGTCGCCAACATGGGCGACATTGCAGTCGAGAACCCGGCCAACCATGTGCCGCCACACAAGAAGGCTGCTCCCTCGACCATCCCAACCATAGAGAACTTTGAGGGTCTACCAACCGACGGAGGCGATGACTATGCTACGCTGAAGAAGCTTCAGCGGCAGTTGGAGTGAGTTGCGCCTTCAGCTCATACAGGACCGGCACTGACGACCATACAGGTACATTCAACTGCAAGAAGAGTATATCAAGGACGAGCAGAGGTATGCGGACAGGATTTCATTACAGACGTACGCTAATAGCTGCTAGGAGTTTGAAGCGCGAGCTCGTACGCGCCCAAGAAGAGATCAAACGCATCCAAAGTGTGCCGCTAGTCATCGGCCAGTTCATGGAAGCCATTGATCAAAAGTAAGAACCCAGTCCGTTATATCGATCCATTGCTGACCTTTCAGCACCGGCATCGTGCAATCGAGCACCGGCTCTAACTACGTCGTCCGCATCCTCTCCACTCTCGACCGCGAAAAGCTCAAGCCCTCCTCCTCCGTCGCCCTCCACAGACACTCGAATGCCCTTGTCGACATTCTGCCGCCAGAGGCTGACTCGTCGATTGCCATGCTGGGCGCTGACGAGAAGCCCGACGTCACGTACGCCGACGTCGGTGGTCTCGACATGCAGAAACAAGAGATTCGTGAGGCCGTCGAGCTCCCCCTGACCCATTTCGATCTCTACAAGCAAATCGGCATCGATCCTCCTCGTGGTGTCTTGCTTTACGGCCCACCCGGAACGGGCAAGACCATGCTGGTCAAGGCCGTGGCGAACTCGACTACAGCCAGTTTCATCCGAGTGGTTGGATCCGAGTTTGTACAGAAGTACCTCGGTGAAGGTCCTCGCATGGTCCGAGACGTGTTCCGGATGGCGCGGGAGAACTCGCCGGCCATCATCTTCATCGACGAGATTGACGCTATCGCCACCAAGCGTTTTGATGCTCAGACCGGCGCCGACCGTGAAGTTCAGCGTATCCTTCTCGAACTCCTCAACCAGATGGACGGCTTCGACCAAACGTCCAACGTCAAGGTCATCATGGCCACGAATCGTGCCGACACGCTGGATCCCGCTTTGCTGCGACCGGGTCGTCTGGATCGCAAGATTGAGTTTCCCTCGCTGCGGGACCGTCGAGAGCGTCGCCTGATCTTCACCACGATCGCCAGCAAGATGAGCCTGGCGCCCGAGGTGGACCTCGACAGCCTCATTGTCCGTAATGATCCGTTGTCGGGTGCCATCATTGCTGCCATTATGCAGGAGGCAGGTCTCCGCGCGGTTCGCAAGAATAGGTACAACATTATCCAGGTCGATCTCGAGGACGCGTACTCGAGCCAGGTCAAGGGCACGGGTGACGACAACAAGTTTGACTTTTACAAGTAGACGACGGGTGTTGAAGGTTTGGGTGCTTGCAATGGGGGTGGCCCAAGATCAGCGACATGGCATTGTATATTGTAAATCAGGAGGGTCTCGCAAACGCTAGACAGGTAGCAAGCCTGCTTGAAGTGTATCAACAGTATGATGACTCCTTGCTATTATGGACGCCAGTTGTGAGACGTGTGATCTTACTCAATATGTTGCCAGGCCACGAGCGCCATCGATTTGGTACGAAGCCCTCCGATGCCGGCAAATGGGGAGTCACGAGACATGAGACTCCGTATCACACAGCACTCCTCGATGCCTCAGACGAAGAGGCATCTGTCTTATCTCGGGGATTCTTAGCGTCCTTGCGAGTGGGTGCGCGTGGACCGGGGGCTAGACAGTCTACGAAGAAAATCCTCCACACGTTTATCACGAGGATGTGTGTGACTCGTGAGCCCCAAGGATCTGTTTTACGGTTCTGGAGTATTCCTCGCTCGAGCATGCTGTTTCTCGTACCACTGCCATCAGAATCTATACACGTAGCACATTTCTGTTCCCTCTCCGTCAAACGCGGAAACGTCGGCAGAGGTGTTTCGAGGGCTTCATCGATGCAACGATGACAATGTCCCGCGCGACTGCCTTGGATGATAGTTTTGTATGTCCTTGTTGGAGCATGTGTAGTGCCGGATTCTGAACTCTCCTTTAGAAAAGCGTACGCCGAGAGTCTAGCGTAGCCCTACCTGTCAAGGGCATGGGAGATTGGGGGTTGCCCGCGTCCATCGCGCGCGTGGCCGTTGTGAGCGACCTTGTCGGGAGCGTGAGGTCTACCCCAACACTCGCGGGATATTTTGAAAAGTCACCCGTGAATGGATTTCAGTGCCCCGTAGAAAGCGGCGGCAAATCCCCCGAGAGATTCGTCCGCTAGGTAGCAGATTTCGGTGCGGTCTTGACTGGAACTTGCAGCCTTTTGGCTCTGGTCCCAGGGGCAGTGACTGGCCCTGTAAGGGGTTTCATCAGACGGCTGCCCTCTGGGACGTTGTATCGTTCATCTTCGTGAACATATCTGCATCGTTGAGATGTGACTTGAAAAACGCCCCGAATAAGTCGTGGGACTTGTTAAAAGGTCGTTGCAAACGGCAGTGGTTCGTGATTCGAGGACCAGCAACAAGCCCCGAGTTGTTTTTCTTCGAGTTTGGATGTTACTAGCGAAACAACACGTACGTGCTTAACATACTTTGGTAGGAAGTAAATCGGCGAGGTTTCACTGGTATTGGCAATGGTAACGCCGAATGCTCTTGTCATTTTCCTTCATCGCGGCCAGACTGCTCGTAACCCCTTTTGGCGAGCTCAGATCATGCGGTGTCCCGTCTCGATTGATTGATCATTATTCGAATATCAGCACATACACAAACGCGCAGTCCCGTCTCGTCTCCAAGTCATCCACAGTTGGGCCCTCTTTCGAACCAGGTGGGGGGGGGGTTTGTTCTGAAGCAGCAGAAGCTTCGATCCTTCAATTCAAACTTTCGTCCCACTTGCTCGCAAACCCACGTCAAGCTGAAAGTCTGTGGTTCTCGATCCCCTTCTCCATCAAAGGTAGCGACACGAGAGCCAAACGGCTCATCGTCCGAAGAACCACTTCTCTATCAATCTATGCCCCCCCCCCGGCGGTGGGTTCAGAGTGATGATGCCGCGGTGATAGAATCAATACTAACAAGATAGATGACTACAAGACTACCCTAGACCACGCCCGATTCAACCTGCTTTTCCCATGTAACCCAACCTCGTCATCGTCGTTTCTCCCCCTTTACAGTATCTAAAGAAACGCATATCCGATCGATCAAGTTATAAAATGATAATTTCCGGATGCTCGCTGCCCTTTTCCTGGCCCTGCGTTGACCGAGTGATGCCCGGGGAGGAACCCGGAGGAAGCCTCGTTTTCCGGTGAAAATGGAGCTCAGGAGACGGCAGAAAATAAAGTTCAGGCTCTCGCCGCAAATATCCGGCCAGCACCGCCGAAAAGAGGATCATCATTATCGGGACAAATATTACAAAGGAACGAAGCAGGTATTGCATTCGTACTTCGTATTCTTTTACAACACTAGGACAATAGAGGTAAACCCCCCTTGTAAGGAAGCGCAGTGGACAGCCAGTGGACGACGAGCCCTGCTCGCTCAGGTGAAGCCATCTCCCCATATCTTCTCCAGATTATCAACAAGCAAACTACACACGCCTTCCGAAGAATCCGGTTTTACTTACACACCCGAAGCGCCCTCCCCCCCCACGAGTTCAACTACACGCGTGGACCGTCTCGGTCTCGGGAACCAAAAAAGGCCGTCGATGAGCGGGGAGACTATTGTACAGTACTGTACCTGAGTGTAGAACATGTTTCCTCCCCCCCTTCCCAGACCTTGGCATTTCGTCGACAGAGCTTGGTGGGTGAAAATTCTCCGTCAAAGAAAGCAAGGCGAACCTCGAGTTGTCTTGGGTGCCCGAAAAGCGCGCAACGACCTTGTGTGTGAGAGGGGGGAGGAAATGCTTGTAAAATGAAAAGAAAATCGACCTGAATTATCCCCTCCCCCCCACGGCAGGCAGGCACATTGTCTCACGCCGGCGCCGGGATGCTGTCATGTATGTATAGTATGCAGCGAGGAAGAAGTTGAAGAATCCGGGAGCGGGTTCCTGGTACTGTAGGTAGCTAGGCATCGCGTCGTGAGCCGGTGAGACTCTGATACTCGTCCACTTCACCTTTGCCTTGTCCTCGAATACGACCTTCCCAAAAGGACATCGAGATGATATTCGCTCTGCTCGACTCGGCAGGGACGAGCCTCGAGCGTCGCGGGATGCGCGAAAGAGACAATCAACTTACCCCCATCGTCTCAATAGGCAGCGCCCAAGTCTGGGACACCAGCCGAGGCCGTCATTCACGGCGAGCAGGCAAATATCCCATCTTAAATGCCCCCTTTCGCCCTCGGCGAGTCGCTCACGAGGGCGCTCATCTCCCGGCCACTCGGGCCATCCATCCTCTTCCTGTGCCTCTCAGTCCCCGATTCGTCTACATGACGGCCCTGAATGGTCCCCATATATTGACCGATTGAGTCCCTCACGCCGGGTGGGCAATACTGCAAAGACGGGGAGCGATGCCGATCCTCCTCTCATGAGCCTCAGGGGGGGTAGGATATGGCGCGAGATGCCGCCTGCAAGTCGGGCCGCGGGCGCGTCAAAGTCTCGAGAGCTACAGTTCAGTAGAAAGGTCCGTACCAGGGTCGTCGGGACGTAAAGACATGTCACCGCCCTCTGGTCTCCCGGGGAGAGGAAAGGAGAAGGGGGCAATATCTGACAATCGGGGATCCAAGCTACTTCGTACTCGGGGACACATAGTCTCTGCGGCTGCACGCACTCATCAAGCGCTCGAGACACGCTACAGATGAACCTCTCCCCAGACTGTGTCTCAACTGCTCATATTCCTCGGACGAACCGCGCCCACTCTTCGAACGAATTCTTCACGGCGTCGTGGGAATAACATCAATGGCAATGTGCGCCATGGCAGGCATTGGTGAGGTTTGGGGGCGGCAGCCCGAAATTTCCTCACCCCGCGTGCCATGATGAGTTGGTGCTTGCTTCTTATTCAATTTGTTTCTTCCCATCACGGGATCGACCGCGATTGGACTCGTCCGTCGTAGCCCGTGCGAGGGAGGCCTGCTCGCCAATTCTCATCTTTGCCTTGTAATCATCATGGATAGTCATCAAGAAGAGTCGAGACTCGATTACCAACTTACCGCCAACAACAGAGACATCGGTAGACATGGCATTCCGAGTAAATGGACTGAATATCGGCCGTCGGCTTCTCGATTTGCGCCTGCAGTCATCGTACCGCTCGGCAGCGTCCGCTCCTCCAGCACGCGCGCTGGGACCTTGCGGAGCACGGGCCGGCAAACGGGAGGGGGGGCCGAGTCTGGAGCTCTTCCTTTTTTTGCCTTTGGGGTTATTTGCTGCCACCTGCATCTTCCCCTCCTTTTCCAGTTTTAGGCCGTGCTCGTCGTCGGTGAGATGAGGCTGACTGACTACAGCAAAGGGCGCGGGTCCGATGGCGGCCTTTTGCCTAATGGGGTTCATGATGATTTCGGGTTCTCGACCGAGTGCTCGACCGAGTGCTCGACCGAGTGATCCTGCGTGGGATAACAATGAGGCCAAAGCCATGGCGCCAGCTTTGCACAAGATATCGACTGCAAGCCACTCCCGGACCACAAGATTTGGCCAGGAGGGACGGCCTCCGCGGACCCTTGTGCTCGTTTGCAACTTTGCTCCACACGATGGGACGATCTTGGTGAGAGAGCAAGGAGAGGCTGAGTGCGTGCAAGGAGGCCTGTCCGGCAGAAGCAACACGCAAATCGCTAGCTGGCGCGGGCACAGCGACTCCATAGCAAATCAGCCAGTCAAAAGACATATTCTCGACGGATACTGCTCGTCTGCCCCCCACAACTCCAAGGACCAAAGCGGCACCCCAGTCATCGACGTGCAGCCAGCTTTGCTTATGCTCGTCAAGGGTTCAAGAATAGGCTGCTCAACAACTGGATTACAATTGGAAAGTGACCGTAATATTGCTTGGCTTCGTTCTCACAGTCGAGGTCAAGATAGCCTGTAAATCCTGACCCACGAAAGGTTGGAATATTCGAGCCCATCGAGGCTATCGATCGAATCAAGTTAGTCGAGCTCGGTCCAGTCATCCAGGGATCTCTCCTTATTCTTCTTCGCAACCCGCATGCTGGATGCCCCAACATGCTGCCTCAGAAGTGACGGGAGGGATCCGAGAGGTGGCATCGTTGCCCCCCCTCCCCGGCAATGGACACCCAGCGAGCGGGATTGTCGACCCAAGCTTCTGGGCGTAGCCTGCGAGCCCTGCGGGCGGGTGGCTGAGGATATGAACATGCTTGCAAAAGTCCGGCGAGACATTGTGGCCGTGTCAAGATGCCGTCATGGAGAGGGCGAGACGGGGGTGTTTGTTATCGTCTGCATGGAAACATGCAAACGTGCATGTATGTACATCAACAGTACACACTCGTGCATATGCCGACATGCTCATGGCATGACACAAGCCCGCCATGGATGCTTGACCACCAGCTGTCGTGGAGAGCAGGCCGGGGCACGGGAGAGGGTCGAGCCTCCTGCACCCGCGGGCTCCAAGCGCACGACAGAAGCAACCAAGAAGGGAACGAGGGCAAACGACGCATGAGCACAAGGCCGGCCCAGCGTCGTTGTCGCACGCCATCCTTGCAACTCGCAAACGGTCACCCCGTGCATGGCAGCCAGCCGGCGAGCCAGCTGGGCTGCACATTCAAAACCGTCTCTGCGTCTCGCCTGCAGCGGCTTCTTTGGAAACCCCCCACCCGCATAACGCACTGCAGCTCGGCATGACTGGAGCATCGCGTCGCCTTCGTTGGCTCCTCTCCCAAGTCGTGAGGCGGACGTGCTGAGAAGCAGGAATCAACCGAGGACGATCCTGCCCATCCGTGACCAGAGGCGGTCCTTTGTCAGCGCAGGCGCCGACCGACAATCTTTCTCGCGATACGAATGCATGCACCAACCGTGTAACGACCCGCGCGCGCGCAATAAATATCGCGCAGGTCAAGACGGGACGAGCTGCGAGCATAAGGCGTTGGCCAGTCTCGTATGCTGAGCGGACAGCACAGTATCCGGGCGTTCAAGTCGAGTAATATACATAGGCCATGATTTTCCAGGCCAAACGCCCATCGTCTGGACTTTGGCCCTTCTTGTCGTCGAGGAGAAACGCGCCCTTTTGGAAGACAAAGTGTCGCAGCCTGATGGGCAAGGGTCCGGGCCTGTATGACCAACAGCCAACCGTCGTACGTAAATGGCTGACGGGCGGTTTACGGATGTTAATGGCCTCGGAGAACAAGGTGAGCATGGGAAGCAAAGGCATCCTTGCGACCTTGCGACCTTACGTCTCTACTCCGTACCGACGCCGGAGACATTGAGGCGCGATACCCGAGGGTAAACGATGGAGGTGGCGGCCGCGGGAGACTCGGGGCGCAGGGAACCGTCCGTCTTGTCCTTTGTGCGGGTCACGTACGAATACCTCGTACCGAGCTGTCCTACTAGTCTGTCTGGCCTCTCTCTTGCGCCGTCCTGTCCCTCCGTCGACCAAGGCCTTTGCGTTGACGCAAGTCGAGGCCTACAGTAGAGTACTGCAGCGTTGAGATGCCTGTCGCGCTGTCGAGTCAAGTGCCGAATTCATGTACTTTCGTACGTACATGGGTATTGGCGGAGATCCAGGGTGCCTTCAAGTGAAGGGTGCAGAACAGAAGGTCGTCTTGCAGGAAGAACCCCCCTTTCGTCTACTGTACTGTACGTAGTTGGTCCTGCTACACCCCCATGCCTGTTTGTACTGTAAGCCTGGGTCGGGTGGCCATAGCTGAAGCGGAATACACATCGAATCGTTGCCAGCATTGTCCACTGCCCGGTACCGCCTTTTCATGTCGCTCTATCCGCCTGTCAGGTCGTCATGTAACGATCTGCCTGCGTTGCAGGACCCCTGGATACCACCGACCGGGGCTGCAGCTCGGAACGCTTCTCCTTCTCCTACATCTCTCGCCATGTGAGCAGACGCTGGTGTTGGGCACAATGAGATGCTCGTAGTCAGTCGGAGTAATTGAGAGACCAACATGCTTTTTCGCCGCGGCAGCGGACGGGAAGGTCAAGACTAGCACCTCAAATAGGGCGAATCAAGAGACGATGACCACCTACCGCTACTTTAGCTTAAAGCCTCCCGCCTTCTCCCAAGCCAGCTAGAGTAGTATCGGCACTTGTGGCTCGCAACACGCGATGGCTACCGTACGAGATAGTACACACGAGGCTGCTTGAAACAGCACGAGTACCAAGTGACTCGCGGCGGGGATGGCCCTTGTGCGTGCATGGAGCCTTGACGATCCATGTACGAAGTGTACAGGACCAGCATGTATGCGACAATGTCTTGGTTGTAGAGTCCTATTGTCGATTATTCCTGCCACTCATCAGCATGGACTTGCATGCAGTCCCCTTCCGACAATCTTCAGACTTTGAGGCACAGAGGCAGCCAGCAGCATACGGTACGATACGCGCTTGAATAACCCCCGCAGTTCTGGCTTTGACAATGCACAGCGGCTTTTGCCAGCATGGTTGCTTGGGGCCGGGGATCAATGCATGGCTATTATGCTGGAGGGCACTAGGCTAGTCAGTCCGCGTGACGACGGTCTTGATCGACGCCAATTCGTCTCGTCGGGACACGGTTACCGACTCTGCTAATAGCCAACTGAACTGAATCGTCCCGTCCGGCGATGGGAGGCAGGCGCTCGTCTCGTGATGGAGATTAGGCACCATGCGTGCCATGCCGACACCTTGAGCGTTCGTCTCGAAACTTGATCCGAAAGACCTCGGCCCTCGTGGTGAGTGAGCGATACCGTCGCTGCCTCAACATGCTGTAGGTCATTCGTGATTTCGTCAGATCATGGACGCATCATCCCAGCGTTTACAGTAGCCGGGTAGTCCTCACCCTGCCTTACCGCAGCCACGCCGTCGTCGTATTTTCTAGAGACCAGCATGTGTCCACAGCATCGTCTGGCCATGCCTCTTTGGCGGAAGAGATGGAAGACGCCGGCACTGGATGACGCGCGGCTGACTCTGGCTGCTGGATGCCCAATCGATCCGGCCAGGCTGACATGCTCGACCCCCGACCCCACGCTTTGCCGTCGCTGGTTAACGGGCGGATTCCGTTGGCTGCTGGCTCCAGTCTCCAGTCTCCAGTCTCCATGCCCTTGCCCGCTGCCTCCCGCATGGCGCTTGATCCCGTTCGGGCGACGGCGTTGCGTGCCCCATTAGTCCTTTCCTGCGCGGACCGGGTTGATGGTGGTTGCTGCAGCAGCATTTCGCAGGTGGCCGCATCGCACTCGAGAACCGTCACCTACCTTGGAGGCATGGCCACTGCTCGCTCTGCCTCTGCTTGGGGACACGGCTGACGGTAGAGCACTGCAACACAAGCATCGAGTCAAGGCGGGGGAAAGCGATCATGTCGAGGATGCCGGAATGTGCAAACATCTCGATGCAGACACACAGATCTGAGTCATTGGCGAGCTTACCATCTGCGCCGTTGCAAATAGTGCGGCAAGTACGGAGTCTCTGGCCAGCCCTTCTTTCCTTTCCGCTGACGTCGCTCTTCAAGGGACTGACAGACTGTAAGGTACCTTGTACTGCACAGTACGATACGCGATACCACGCTGTACAAGACCGTACCAAGGGCATCATCGCTGAGTGCGACCGCCAAGGTTGCGCCTCAAATTAGATCATCTCGCAGAGCATCTGGGTCGGCTAGGCCTCGGTGCCTATCACCTGAGCGGTAGTGGTTGATGGGCCTATTCGAGCATTGAAGCCGAAGGTCACGATGAAAAGGTCCCGTCTTCTGGCTGTGCTGGAGCTCCCGTTTTGGTGGCCGCGCAAATTGACCAATTTGAGGCGTGACAAAAGCAACCTGTCAAGGGGCTTGCGGGCCCCCAGTTTGCTGGGACCGCCGGAAGTCTCCACACAGAAAATTGGGAGGAACCTCTGGCATGCAAGGTCCTGCTGCTAACCTTGGAAAGTCTCTCCCTCCATGTCCCCTCTCCCCCTTTCAAGGTTTGCTTGCCCGTTGAGGGTGTGTGTCCCGTCAGTGGTGCCTTGTGCCTTGCACTGGTACCTTAGCGTGGTGGTGCCTCGAGGTGTGTCCCCTGTCCTGTAGCAGGTACCTCAACTGCCCCGAATACCTGTCAAGGCCGTAGGGCCTTCGCCGCAACCTCCCACAGATGCTTTGCATGCGTGGGGTATCTCGACTTGTCGAGAGACCTGAGTTGGGTCCGACTCGAGCTTATACCTGGGGGTGCTTTCCGTCCGAAAGTCTGAAGTTCGCTCGAATTCAGTTAACAATGCTATACTCCAGGAAAGGGAGCCTCCAACCATTTGCACTCTGCTTCGAGTAGTCGCAAACAGCGTCACGGCCAGCCTGATCGAGATGCTCAAGGGTCTGTCTGGAGTGCGAATGGTCGTGACAAGTGCTCGTCGAGTGATTCGCCGTGAGGATGCATGTGCGTGTCTGTACGGTACAGTGCCGTACCTCAGCGGCGATTCCGTGTGGGGCCGGTACTGCGACCCAGGTGCCAGAGCATTTCATCTTGGCGTTTGGCGACCTTACTCGAGTCCCAAGCCCTCGCGGGTCTCAGCCGCGCCGCCGCGACACGCCCGCCGAGGTGGGTGCCAGGGTGGGTGCCGGTACCAGATCCCAGCTATCGGTTCCGTACAGGACTGCATCAGTGCATGTACCGACCATTGCCAGTGTTCTCATTCCGGGCCAATCGCCCTCTTCGACCTCGGATACCAAGCACTGTAATGTACAGCAGGGGAACCTACTTTCGGTCCGCACACAATGCATCAGGAGCATCAGGTACCTCGCCGGCCGTGCCTGGTGTCGGGTGCTTGGCCCATGACCCGAATTTGGCCCCTCCCAGAATTTGCCCTAGCACGTCGCCTCTCGTCTCCTCCGGGCAACCATCATTCATGCTAGCGTGGCATGGTCGTGGGAAGGTCAACGACGGCGCCCCGTTCTCCCCCTTTGCCCCCTTTTGATGCCTTGTCGAATCCACACGGAGGTCTGAAAACTGAGTCTCTACGGTACCAACCACCATTAGACGATTCATCGAACGCGCTCGCTCTCGCTCGTGGCTCTGCTGACTGACAACGGTCGCTTCGTCTACCAACCACGGCTTACTGAACGACCGAGCACTTTCGTTCATTCTTCCTTTTTTCTGTCCCTTCTCGAGAAAGTTTACAATGTTACAGTAGGTAAGTACCTAAATAGGTAGGTAGGTACGCAGTCCAGGGACGGGGACCACTGTGTCTTCCAGGTGGTGACTTGCGACATGATCCCAGACGTTAGGCACATTGGCCCAGCGTGCTAAAGAGCTTGAGCCCTCTCTGCACGCCCGCTCTGCCCCTCCGCGCGCAATGGGCGACTCGCACTATCGCTTCTGACACCGCGACTACTGTAGGCCACCCCCTACTCGACAGTACTTGCTCCGTACCTCGATTGACAACGACCGCCACCACCCAGCACGTCGACTGGACTCCTGGGGCATTCCCCACGTCCCTTGGCTGACCCTGCAATCGCTCTCCTCTCATTCCCTGCACTCTCCCCCTTCTTCTTTCCATCAATCAACCGTCTATTCCAAGGTACGGAGTACCGCACCAAAGGACAGGGACCACAGCACGACCAGAGTGAAGTCTTCTGCTACCGGGCCTGGTCTCACTTCCTTTCCCATTTCCCTTAACACATTTCCTCGCGCGACAGTCCTTCACTTCTTGATTTGCAGGCTTCCTTACTCCTGGTCAATCTACACCATCGGCTTTCATTATCCCATAATCGACCCTGGGCAATACGATACCCACTTTGAGTACCGCCAAATTTGGAGTGACCAGGCGGAAGCCGTTCACCATTACATATAACGCTTTGCCCGGCGCTGTTCTGTCTACGCCTCTTGGGGGTACTTGCGAATACCTCGAGTACTCCGTACTTCGCTACTCATTCCCGTCCCGATCAGCGGGCTCGAGCTACCACCCACACCCCCCCGGTCGGTCGCTCGACAAGAGCTCTTTCGCTCTCTCTCTCTCTCTTTCACACACGCTCTCTCCCCCTTTCCATCTCACTCTCCCTCCCGTGCTATCAAACTCGATCGATCCTCTCTTCTCGTCCTTTGCGCTCACTCCAGTCATTCCTTCCCCCCTTGTCTACGTTCTGTAAACTTCGACACGCATCTCGAAACCTTTTTCGCTTTCGCCTCTCGCCCTTTCCCTTTCGACCAATCTGGACTGCGAACCGCCCAAGCGCCCTCATTCGTCGTCACCTGACCTGCCTGGATGCACCGATAACTTTCCTGCAGCTCTCTCAAAGAGCTTGCTCGTCTATACTCTTTCACAAGCATAATCGCGCCCCGGCCTCTGCCTCTGCCGGCCAGAGTCACTTCCTGCCGGCGCCGCTACGGCTGCCTGAACCGCCGCCTTTCCCCCGCGAGTAAACGACTTCAGCTAAAGCGAGCGGCCAATGCCTCAAGTCGTCAAGATGACAGTCGCCAGCGACCTGACGCCTCGTGGCCAGCACCAAGGTCAAATGGCCCTTGAGGATCGGTTCGAAGTGCTGAAGGAGATTGGCGATGGGAGTTTCGGCAGTGTTGTGCTGGCCAGAGTACGGACGGCCGGCGCCAATGTCGCAAGGAGAGGCTCAGTTGTAAGTGACCATTGTCCCTCGACATCGTGTGCCTGAGTTTTTTTCGTAACATTGCGTAATTGCAGGTCGCTATCAAGTCCATGAAGAAGACGTTCGACTCTCTTGGGCCTTGTCTGGAACTGCGCGAAGTTGTTTTCCTGCGAACCCTGCCGCCACACCCTCATCTCGTTCCCGCCCTGGACATTTTCCTCGATCCTTACAGCAAAAAGCTTCACATTTGTATGGAGTACATGGAGGGAAATCTCTATCAATTGATGAAGGCTAGGGATCACAAGTGTCTTGACAATTCGAGCGTTAAGAGCATTCTCTTCCAAATCATGCAAGGCCTCGAGCACATCCACTCGCACCACTTCTTCCACCGCGACATCAAACCCGAAAACATCCTCGTCTCCACTTCCGCCCTCCAAGAAACATCAAATTCCTTCCGTCGCTACTCAGCTCTCGTTACCCCACCGTCAACGCCGCCGACATACACTGTCAAGCTCGCAGATTTTGGCCTCGCGCGCGAGACGCATTCGAAGCTGCCCTACACGACATACGTCTCCACGAGATGGTACCGCGCTCCAGAAGTGCTTTTGCGGGCCGGCGAGTACTCGGCGCCAGTGGATATTTGGGCAGTCGGTGCCATGGCTGTCGAGATTGCCACGCTCAAGCCCCTGTTTCCTGGTGGAAATGAGGTGGACCAGGTCTGGCGAGTCTGTGAAATCATGGGCAGCCCCGGAAACTGGTACAATAAGGCCGGAGCGCGAGTTGGCGGAGGAGATTGGCGAGAGGGCACCAGACTAGCTGGCAAGCTTGGCTTCTCGTTCCCCAAGATGGCTCCTCATGCCATGGATACCATTCTCCAGACCCCCCAGTGGCCGACGACACTCAGTAATTTTGTCACTTGGTGCCTGATGTGGGATCCCAAGAATAGGCCTACGTCGACGCAGGCCCTCGACCATGAGTACTTCCAAGACGCCGTCGACCCCATGAGACCCAGATCCTCGACTTCGAAGATCCTAGGACGGAAACAGTCAGACTTGAGCCGGAGTGGCAAGGACGCCAACGGAGGGTCCCAAGGAACGATCAAGCAGTCCTGGTTTCGCAAGTCGCTTATCGGCCGCAGCGAGCCATCGGAGTCGACGACTCCCCACGTACTCGTCAAGGAGAACCCGAACCATCGGCCCATCCCGGTGCCGGTTCAGGCTTCTGGCGACATCACCAACGGCAAAGTACGTGCCGGTGCCGGAAAGCGGAGTACATGGGCAAATGGGCCATCCAATGTGGCTCCGATGCCCATTCTACCTACGATTCGGCCCATATCGCCGCTATCGGATGCTGTAACTGCTCGTGCCAACCATGGACAAGGCGAACCTAGCGCTAATGGCCTTGACCAGGAAAAGTCGAAGAAAATCGGCAGGCAACTCTCTGTGGCTTCGAGCACCAACAATTATGCCGAAATGCATCGCCAACAAGCGGAGCGCGCACTGAACGGCAACTCGGGGCTCGCTTCGCCACCTAGCGGTCAGAAAGAGAGTTTCTTCTCGCATCTGCGCAAGCGTGCTAGGCGCTTCTCAGGCCGCCACCAAACCCCCGTCTCGCCATCGTATGAGGATATGGAGGCGCAGATTGGCTGCGGCCCATGGGCGAGCAATCGCTCGTCAATGGTAATCGATCAACAGCAAAGTCCGGCCCCCAAGCCCGAGGCCTACGAGTCTCTTGACAAGGCTCTCCGCGACGCTCAACATCCCGTAGATCTCCGCTCCCCGATACCCCCTACGCATCAATACTCTTCGAGCAGCAAGCTTAAGCGTCATCATTCGTTGCCCCATCAGCAGCCGCGATCAGTGGACAACCTCATTGGAGCCGCGCGTGGAGGACCGATATCTAGTCGAACAAGACGCGCGCAAGCCGCTCACGGTGTGCAGCAATACGAGACACCGGCTGAAGAGGACGAGCTGCTTGACGAAGTCTTGACCTCGACACAGCGCGCCTTGAATCGCATGGACGCGACGAGCAAGCCTCTTCGACAATCTGTCAGCAACATCGGCCTGACCAATCCCCAGCCTTACCCCAGTCCTTCCCCGTCGGCAAATGGCAATCAGGTTGTCTACAACGACGGTCAAGAGGCGCTCACGCCGAAGCCTCTTGACTTGGGCAAGAAGACGGATCGTCAATACAAATGGCCCACGCCACCTTACGAGGGCAGCGAATGGGGTGCTTCGGCTTCTGCGAGCATCTGGGCCGCAAGCAATAAGTTCTAAAGCTGTCCTCCATACCCTCCCTGCACACCTTTGCGTGATGGTCAAGTCATGACCATCGGCACGGCAATCTTCTTTTTCGTGTTCTATTTGCATATTTGAGGCGTTTTGTGGTGTTTGGTGGCTCACACTCTCATTTCATTAACAACAATTGGCGGCCGGATCTCTTCTACTTTTCCCCTTCGGGCCGGCTATGCAATCTTTTCACAATAACCCCATTCCGATCCCCTAGCACATTCAGTGGGACCTGTCTCCTTTTTCGCCTTCTTACCCTGACCTACTCCCGTGGCAGCACCGTTCTGTGCCTGGGCACGTGGTCTTTGCTTGGCCTTTGGCTGGGCACCGAATACCCCTTTTATATAGACCGAGACTGGGTGAGGCTACAGCAGCACTCATGGCCGTTGCCGTTTGCTCAAAGTAACAAAACTTTGCATCTGTCTCTTTCTCTCCCCGGCAACGTGGTTTTCTTTTGTTAGAATAAATACAAGATGAACTGGGACGGAGTACCAGGTGTTTCTCGTGGCGATTGTACGCTCGGGATCAGTTGCTAGCTGAATACGTATGCAATCAGTAAGTGGGACTACTGTAAATAGGCCTTGCGATGGTGCCGAGGCTGGGGGGTACGTCGGGCTGGGGATACAAGTTGACGGTTGGTTTATGCCGTTGATGTAAAACTGTCATCTATCTCATACAAATGCTTCCATGATCTTGGACAATTGCCTAGGTACGCGGCAGATACTGTTGCGTAACTGGTGTTTCACAAGTGAAGAGTACGCTTTGCACGTCGCATTGGTTCAAACATTGGCAGGGTTGCGAGCAACTGGGATATGTCCAGTAAACTCCAAGCTGAATTGGCGACGGCGTCCTTCTCAAAAATAAAAATGTAACACAGGGCGTAGGGGCGTGAGTAGCTCGCAGGGTAATATGGCGTTGCAGATGCCCCCGAGGGGAAATGAGCTGTGACACGCTGAGATTGCCTTCTCGTCGCCGAGAAGGAAGGAGGTCGCCTGGCAGAATGGATGCGTCGAAGCAAGATCAAGGGGGGTGAAGGGGCTGATTACCACCGAGCATGAGTGAAGGAGAGATGTCGCAGAGGGTTATAGACGCGCGATGGCGGTAGAGACGCGTCAGGACCGGCTGTGTGTACGAAGGCGCGGCGATGCAGTTACTGGTAAGTTCATGCCGATACAACTTGCGCGCAGAAGAAGAAGTCTGTGCAATTGGTCATGATGCTCAGTGTGGTGTGTCGAAGTGGTTAAAAGGAGGCAATCTCGCACCGGCGTCGCCGAGGAATACTGTACGGTAGGCCTGCACAAGTACGAGGTAGGGACGATGGCTGACTGCATATTCTCCCCCATCTCCGAGGTCGATTCATTGACTTTGTAGCGACTTTCCTTCGAAAGCATCTCTCGCCAGAAAAGGGAGTTGCGAGAATCACGTGCGCGCAGGTAGACGCTCATGTGCGCGTGCCAACATGCAAAAGGGACCAGACCAGACCAGACATCAAAGACAAGGCTCGGCGACTTGGACCCGAGAGGGAGGAAAAGTTGTGGCCTGCCAGGCAGCAGCGAGGAGGGGCCGCATCTTGTACATCTGCCTACAGTACACATACGTTTTCCTGCATTTTCTCAGACAAGGCTCAGTCATGCACGTCGTCGGCGTTACGATTCCTTTTTCAATATCATTTGGCAAAGGGACCAGCATCTGACTACCGTATTTTGCGTCGGTGCGCCAGAGTTTGTGTGCGTGTGTGTTTGTATTCGTAATTTCGTACAGGCAAGAAAAAAAACGGCGGCGATCTTTTTTTGGGGGTCACTCTCCGTCGGTGCGGCTCTCTCTGTCCGACTTTTGGGGGGGGCCACGGAGGCGGAGAGCGCGATGGCGGGGTAAAATAATCACCGCCAACAAGTCGGTCGTCTTCCTCCCTCTACCCAACCCTTGCTATCTCGACCTGTGCGCTGTTGGTGTTGTGCTTACTTCGTAGTGTTGTTTGTTTTCCAAGACTGAGGAGAAAAGAGGAGAAAGGATTAATAAGGTGCGGCGGCTGGATTATTGACATTGATTCGGCGAGACTGGGCCGCTGATTTGCGACGACGGGCGGTCTTTTGACGTTTTGACGTCGCTCATCGGAGCACAGCTGAAGCTCGAAGACAAGCTCGACGTTCTTCCTCACTTACACCACCAATTCGGCCGTCTGCTTGAGCGATCCCATCCGTCGGGGACCTCAAGAGCTTCAAGGCGTTGGAGAGTGGACCGTCGGCCAATTCGCCAAAAAGGGGAGGGGACATGAAGACGCAGCAAGGTCGGGCATGAGTCTCGACGACGACGATTGCTCTCCAGGCACCACCGAGACGAGTTCCTCATCATCGCGAGAGCACGTCCAGACTCAGCGGCACACGCAAGGGAGGGACGCTGGAGGGGTGACTCGACAAGCAACAGGGCTTATCACCAAAGACTCGAGGCCAGAGACGACGGCGAGCTTGTGCGCGCCATGCAGGCCGGCAAGACGGGCGCCATGAGCCTCAACCTGCCGCTGCGGACCAGCACGAGCCGGCGCAATCAGGAGAGCCGCAGCTACTTTACCAGCTACACGCCGCCCAGCTCCACCGAGGCCATCAACGGGCCGGTCCGTGAGCCCGCTCGGGAGCAGCCCCCAGTTAATGACCGCCTCATTGTTGGCGTTGACTTTGGCACGACGTTTTCGGGGTGAGTATTGTATCATGTTTGTTTAGAAGCTGCTTCGAGGAGTAAGGATGTGTCGGTGGCAATGGACCGCCTCAAATCATCCCGGCCTCGCTTCTTCACATCGAACAGTCTGATGATGAATCCAGACCGGAAAGCGAGTGTTGAAAGAGGCTGACAATGGGCAATCTAGAGTCGCTGCTGTCTACACATCGACGCCAGACGACGTTGAAATCATCAAGACGTGGCCTGGGGGCAATGGCATCACCTCCGACAAGGTGCCCACAGAGATCGCCTACGACTCTCCCACCAATGCTACGCCCGGCGCCGAGCCCATCACGAAATGGGGGTTTCAGTTCAAGCCCGAGGAGTCGCGACTGCGCTGCATCAAGCTCTTCCTCGACAGGTCGCAGAAGCTCCCCTTTTACGTCAGTCACCACGACACGGCCGCCCAGCTGAAGCGCTTCAACAAGAATGTCGTCGACGCCGTCAGCGACTACCTCACCCAAATCTACAAGCACACCACCGACACGCTGACCCGTCGCTACGGCGAGTCCTTCATGGCGTCCACAAAGGTCGAGTACGTCCTGACGTGCCCGGCCGTGTGGAGCGACGCCGCCAAGAACACGACGCTGCTGGCCGCCGAGCGCGCCGGCATGGGCGCGCGCTCCGAGATTCAGATGATTAGCGAGCCCGAGGCCGCCGCCGTCTACACACTCAAGGCAATCCAGCCTAACCATCTCAACGTCGGCGACAATTTTATAGTCTGCGACGCAGGCGGCGGGACCGTTGAGTAGGTGTTCGCTCTGCGGGAGGTCGAGACCGTTGTTGAGCGTCCGACTGACGTGTGGCAGCTTAATCGCGTACAAAATCATGTCCTTGAAGCCCCTCCGTGTCGAAGAGTCGGCAGTCGGCACGGGAGGGCTCTGCGGGAGCGCCTTTCTCAATTACCGCTTCGAAGAGCACGTCAAGAATAGGCTTGGCGCCGCTCGGTTCGACGAGATGAAGCAACGCAAGGGCAAGACTTGGCAGATGGGTCTCAGGTACTTTGAGGAATTTGTCAAGAGGAACTTCAACGAGGATGAGCACCAGGAGGTCAACGTGCCGTAAGTGTCATTGTTCGAGAAGTAGTACAGGATTGACGTTCTGACTGGAGACAGGTTCCCAGGCCTACCCGACGATGAAGCCGCCGGGCTGGACTCTGGCTTCCTGGTCATGACGGCAGAGCACATCAAGGACATATTTCAGCCCGTGGTAAAAGAGGTGTGCGACCTCGTGCAGGGACAAGTCGACGGTCTTCGGGCCAAAGGCGAGATCGTCTCTGGGATCGTCTTGGTCGGAGGGTTCGGGCAGAGCGACTATCTGTACCGGCGTCTGAAGCAGCACTTTACGAGCGCCGCTCCGCCGCCTTATAGCGAGAGGCCTACTCATGCCAATGCTACTGCGACCGAGGAGAATGGATCCATCGAGGTTATGCAGCCGGTTTATGCTTGGACGGCGGTCGTTCGAGGCGCCGTCCTTCGCGGACTCGAGGGAAACATGGTCATCTCTCGAAAGTCGAGGATGCACTACGGTACGTCGTACGCTACCGTCTACGACGAGGAGAAGCACTCTGTCAGCGAGCGGTACTGGTCTCCGCTTTGGGAGCGGTGGATGGTCTCGGACCGAATGCAATGGCATATTGCCAAGGTATGTCCTGTCGATTGATGATTTGAGCAACATTTCTCTGACAAACGGTTGATCAGGGTGAGGCGTTATCACCGTTGTCTCCAATCGCATTCCACTACACGCGAAACTTCAGACCTGGGCAATCACTGATTGTGACTGATGATCTAATTGCATGCGATGCCGATGAGCCACCGGCGGCTTGCACGCGGAACTTGATACGCGTGTGCACCCTGACGACCGATCTAAATGCCGTGCCGCGGAGTCTCTTCACGCGCCTGACGACGACTCGGGGCGTCGAGTTTGATAATCTCGACTTTACGCTGGAGATGATTGTCGACAGCGCCGGGCTCGGCTTCGAGCTCAAAGTGGACGGCGTACGATACGGGCGGGTGGAAGCAGAGTTTCATTAACAGACATTGTCCGACCCAAGTTTGGCATGATATCCCGGCCATTTCTTTTGGATACCTGAGGAACAGCGGTGATGTACGGAGATCGACAAACTCACGTTCCGAAGATCATGGCTAACTGTAATTTTAGCAAAGGTTTGTTGGAAGGTGGACTGGATCCATTGTTCCGTTGCCATATACATACAGTATCAATACGATTCAACGAGAAGCAGTTTTGACAAAAGCTCAATATTTGTGAAAAACTCGACGTCTTGTCTTTTTGTATACGCAGAATCTCAAATGTTCTTCATTTACAAGTCTTCTTTTCCTGGCGCAGTGCCTCTATCCATACGCTGACACCGTCGATTGCGTCCTTTGGTTCGCAACGATGGCGCAACAGGTACGAAATGACCTCTGCTGGACTGAACTCGTGCTCTGGCACCTGAATAGCGAACTCATCCGTCGATGTGTCACACCGATTACTCTTGCTCCCACCTTTGGGTGCCTTTTCCTCGTCCGGTGCAAAGACAAAGTCGAACAGCTGCGCGGCCATGTCCCTGTCGACGAGGCGAAACTCGGATCTGACGTCGACGCGACCCGGGCGAATGAGGGCCTCGTCGAGCTTTTGGATGTGGTTGGTCGTCATGATGAGGACGCGGCCTTCCTGGGAGGCCACGCCGTCGAGCACATTCAACAAGCCCGACAGCGTCCCGGCCCACTGGGCCGAGCCCGTCCTCGCAGGCCGATGAGGGTCTTCGGCACGGGCGTCGCGCGGCGCGCCGACGGCGTCAATGTCCTCGAGCAGGACGACGCACCGGGCGGGCAGCTTGGCGAAGAGCTCCCTAAGGGCGTGGTCGCCGACCGAGGTGACGTCGACGACGTAGACGTCGAGGCCGAGCTCGCCGGCCAGCGACAGGCTGAAGCTCGACTTGCCCGTGCCCGGCGGGCCGTGCAGCAGGTAGCCCCGACGATAGGGTATGGCGCGGGCGGCGAACCAGCGGCGGGTTCCGGGGCTCAGGAAGCGCCTTGCGTCGCCGACCAGGCGCCGCTTCTCGGCGGCGTCCATGACGACGGTGGACAGCGGCCGGGCGGCGCGCGCCGTCGCCCGGGACCACGACTCCCCACGGTGCTCAAAGACGGTCGTCTTGTCGCCGACGCGCGCTAGGTACTCGACGCGGCACTCGTCGAGCAGCCGCCGGATCGGCCAGGGCGAGCGGCCCAGGCAGCTGATGGATACCTCTTCCTCCTGCTTGTGCAGGCCGCCGAGGCTCTTGAGCTCGGTCCGGAAACACATGGGCCGACGGCGGTGCCAGAAGATGAAGCTGCCGTTCCAGGGCGCGTATGCGATGGTCTTTCTGGCTCGCTCTTCTTCTTCTTCTTCTTCTTCTTCTTCTTCTTCTTCTTCTTCTTCTTCTTCTTCGTGGTCCTGGTCGTCGCCTCCGGCTCGTCGGCTTCTCGCCTTGCCGTCCACCCGGGCGATGCTGGACCTCGCGACGTCGTCAAGGCCGCGCGACGAGACCCACGTTAGGAGCATATCGTACGCCTCGTCAGACTTGTTGACGTACACTGTCGACGCTACATCCCACAGAATGGTTAGTTTTCATACCGCCCCCTTTTCCCCCTTTTTGTGTGGGTTTACGGACTATAATGCTGCACCACCCACGATCTGAGCATGCTGATGTAGCCTCGCAGGACGGCCAGTAGGCCCAGGGCAAGCATGAGCGTGGCGTAGCTGTCAAGGCTCCATGTCGAGAGCGTCCGGGTCGCGAGGCGCGATATGCCTGGGAAGACGAGATCCAGAATGCTGCCGCCCCCGGGCTGAGGCGACGACGACCATGCCGGGCTGTCGTTTGCGCCGTCGAGAGGTATCGACATTGTCAGAAGGGGGAATCGCGTACTGTGTATGTTGGCTGCAAGTCATCTGCGCCTCTGATATACGAGTACTGTAGTAAGTGATTGCGTAAAAAAAGCCGGGACTGGCTGCGCTATTCCGGGTATCTTATCATCTTGTCCCGGCGGTCCCCATCCAGCACGACGGATGTTTTTTACAGTACCAACGGATGTTTGTAAGTGTAAGTGTGACCTGTATTGCACTGCTGGGGTGGGTCGACTTTGCCAAGTGATTCAATCGTCTCTCTATTTCTTTTCCCTTTCTCTTTCTCTCTCTCTCTCCTTGCATGATTGCGGAATCGTACAGGCAAAAAACATCAAGTCCTCGTGCCACTTTTGTTCTGGCTCCGCTTGCCCCGTCGCTGGCGAAAGTGCATCGCTCCTCCGAGCTTTTCACATCCTCGGCATACAGTGTCATCGTCATCTTGAGCGACAGCCGGGTTCAGCCGCGGACGACTTCGTTGCGCGCGGGGGCACGATGTGATTGCGACACGATGGTATCAATTGCGCGATTTTAATGGTTACTTACAGTGTTGTCGCAGCGTATTTCGACTACATCAAATACATAATACAGAAGACAGAAGACGAGTTGAGATGGGACGCAGTTGTGAGCCCTTTGGGTTCCCCAAGCTCCCAAGTTCTCGTCTCCAAAAGCAGGACCACCTATACAGGAGACATGTTCCTCTTCTCGTTATACTTGCGCAAGGAAACAGAAAGATGAATCGTTGTACTGCCTAAGTGTAGTCATTTATATAGGACACGAAATTTGTCATGTTTTCGCAGAAAAACCAGTTCGCTCTCTTTCCTAGACTTCAACTGCTTTCCGACTCAACGTCCTACAGCTCCAAAAAGTCACGCCAAGCCCCGAAGTTAGCTGTCGTTTGGCCGTACGTTTGTTTACTAACAAGAAGCTGTTAGCAGCATCCAGGTAGATGGACATTGCGGCGTATACATGAAGCAGTCGAGGCAGCTTCATCACATCCTCTAGACACTTGAGCATGAGCGCATCTATTTCCGAACCTGATCGGTCCTTGTCCAAGAGACGTCAAGTTGACAAGATTCGACTTGCTTCAGCTGACACGACAACTCAGAGCTCATTACTCCGTACATTGACCAAGTCGTGCGGAGCAATCACGACGTGCAGCTGCAGCTGCACAGTACTGCACAATTAGGAGAAGCCGCTCCGAGGCGACGGCGTTTCAGGCATTGCAATCTGTAATCGGTACCAGGAGCAACACAGTAGGCGAGATCTCTCGATGCTACTCAAGGCCGTCACGTCGACTCTCCCCCCATCCCGCCCCCTCAAATGTGGCAAGGATGGCCACGAGGTAAGCGATATGAGAAAGAGAGAGAGAGAGAGGGAGAGGGAACCCTGATAGCGAAGCATGTCACGATCTCGGGACCAGCCAGAACGGTGACGAGTCATGTGTGGGGATGAGTGATGGGTATCCCAGGATGTTGAAAGCTCCACCACTCGTCGGTGGCCCAACGGGCCCTTCTGGGGGGGTCACTAATAATATCGTAATAACGGTCTCCTTCCGGACTTGGAGCTCTCTGCGTAGCCGAGCAAGCTGTGCTGGGAAAGGGGATCCAGCTTTCTTACCCCCATTCAAACCCCTTCTCGAGTGTCCCGTGCCGTCGGGACATGAATGGGAGGAGAGCGTTGCATTCCCCGTTTCTATCGAGCACAGCTTTCGTGACAAACGATAGCTCTGATTGAGTGTCGAGCTGAAAAGAGCGCTGTATCACTCGCGATGATCTGAGAACGATACTCGAGCAAGATGCTGAACACTGTGTGTCCCGTACAGCACGAACCATTATAATAATACTGAAAACAAAGCCCGGTCATTAATTAATAAACCCTCTACTGTAGAGATCCGGTTCATCCCGCCTGGCCGTTTCCTCATCTCGGTTCACGGCAAAGTCGCAGGCCCGCCCGCCCGCCCCTTCTTCCCCGTCTTTGTTGGTAGCAAGGACTTGGTTTTAGCTGTGGATCAACTCGAGGTGGACCGATTTAGAACGGGGAACTTGACTTGGCGGGCGAGAGCATGGCATGATGGGCGACTCTCAGTGGCCGGTTCAGTCTCGTCAAGTTCTCTTAGACGCGTGTTGTGTGTTGCGTGTTGCGCCCACGCTCAAACATACAGTATTGTAGATTGGGTTGAGTTTTTAACCGATATTCAGTATCTTGGTGAAGAACACTGTACTGTACAGTACTGTACCTCGGGAATCGGCCAACATCAGTATCTCCGAGTTATGAGCTTGAATCTGAAAGAGAGGCGGTGACTCACGGGAAATGATGTTGCTCGTGATCAGAGCTGCGGACCGGACACTTTTCTTTATCGTAATAGCCGCAATCCCCCCCGCGACCGATGATACCGTAATTCACAGTAGGCTAATTTCAGGTACAGCAAGTCGTCGTGGCTCGCGGCCGGATTCGGAAGGATTCCCACGCGCCGTGACGAATCCACCGGCTATCGTCAGCTTCCCCTGATACCGGAGCGAACCGATGAAACAACAGATACCCACGTGGACTTTTGGGTGATGTCACAGCTTCAAGCACTCATCAGATTACGCAGGAAGTTGTTGGGGAATGCTGATTACACAGACCGAGGCTGTCGTGGTTTCGAACAGATAATGACGATACAGACGCGCAGTCCTTCTATTGATTTTACACGAGCACTGCATTGAATGCGGTATTTGTCAAAGTTACTAAAGCTAATGTTCCAATTACACTGCCTAATCGCTTGAGATCAAAACCAATGCTCGCTATGAAGAGTTAAAAAAAAGGAAGAGATTATTTACAAATGTCGACATAATCAGGAATCAACGATAAGATGAAGCGGACTCATGATGGCCTCAAGGTTCAATGATTGATTGTTCCGTCAGATCTGCGTCCCCAATACAGCACCCCTTTCCCGGCCTCTCACTACTTGGGGGTGACGGTGACGTACACGTTCCCCAAAGGCCCATTGTATTGATTGTAGTCGTTGAGGATGATCTCGTGGTCGAGGGACTTGTGGCTAACGTCGAGCCGATTTGCCTTGGATCCCCACGGGCAGTCAAACGTGATTGTGCACAGCCTGGTGGCCCCGTCGTAGAGGCTAAAGGAGCCGTACGTGCCGGATAATGCCCCTTCTCTCCCACACGCCGATATGGACTCCATTGTGCCGGGAGCGACCTTTACCTCGTTGATCGAGGACGGGGATAGCTCGATCTCCGGGCGTGCATCCTCGTGGAACTTGCCCCTGCGGCTTCAACGTTAGACTCTCGGCCGGTACGCAAGACACGCAAGACGGGAGAAGATGGGATCTTGCTGGGCTTACCACTCGATTGCTGCGTCGCCGACTTGGATATCTGGGTTTGGCAAGAGGTTGATGACGTTGACAGTCACCCACTGGGAGTATGTCATGGTTGTGTATGTGCGAGACGCCTGGTATCTGACTTGAAAGATACAATGATTCAGGTCAACCAAAGAACCTGAGATGAGGAGGTGATCTGGCGTCAAAAGATACTGCTGTCTGGTTCAAACAGGACAGAGATAATTGTAGAGACGCTTTGCAAGACAAGTCGTTGGGTAATTATATCTCAACCTCCAAAAGACTGGACGGCCGCTTTGATACGAATGTTGAACAAGGAGTTCGGCTAGCGACAAAGATCAACTGACACTGCTCAAAGTAAAGACCTTGACATACATACAGCATCATGCAGTGCAGTACAGCACAGTAACCTGACGTGCAAGGAATATGCCCGAATATAGCCTGGGTACGGAGTAGCTCATCCCCCCATGTCCAAGGATCCAGGTCTCGGCATGATCCGTCTCTCCGGGTTCACGGCACCCGGACCACCGGGGCCGGACTGCCCCTCTCTTTCAAATAGCGAACGGGGGAGGGGGACAAGAGGCGCCACTCCCGGTCCTGCGGGCTGCTCTCACCTGCATGCAGTCCACATTCCGTACGTCTGACCATGTTTAGTGGTTGCGGGCTGAGAAAAGGCCACACATACGAGATGCACCGCGTGATCACTGCGCACAGTTTCTCATTTGGACATTAATGGGGAAAGGGGGATAAGGTGTTTATTGCAAGGATCAATCACCTTTTCGTCGTTTTCCCCCACGCCTTTGTCGACTCCGAGCGAGCCCCGGGATAACAAGACTGCAGTGTGAGTTGACGGGAGGATGGAGATACCAAGAGGAGGAACACACGTGCGTCGAGAAGAAGGCATGTGTGGTGGTTGCGGTGCATCTCTCTCATTCTCCTTTACCCACATATCGACTCCTTTCTTCGTCCAATGTCTTATATCGAGCCCGTGTTATTTAGCTCAAGTGGACGGAGAAGTCGGATGATCGGACGGCACCTTGTTGGTCTCTTTGCCCGCTCTACTGTCTCCAGTACAATATCAGCTCTTGAGCAAGGTGGAGAATATCTCGCATTTTCCCAACGTTTGCCGTCTTGGCTTCGCCAGATTCGAGGCGGGGAGGCGGGCGCCTCAGCTTCTGGCATTCCGGTAATGGAGAAAAGTGTCATGTCATTCATCACCTGCGCAATGATGCCATGCTCTCTCGACCCTCTCGTTGTCTCGCCAGGGTTTTTTTTTAAGCTCGTCTCAGCTCCACTTTACCCCAGAGGCGAGGAGGAGAGATTGCGAGGGTCTTTGCCGATTATGTGGACACGATAACTGCAGGCGTTATGAAGTAGGATCGGCCGGCGTACGACACTGTCGAGGTCCGCGTCGTATTGTCGTATCCAGTATCTGAGTGATTATACAAAGCTTCAAGAATCCCCAAGAGGCTGATGTGAGCTGCTCGTGTATTCGTTGTAGGAAGCTTTCTTCAAGACTCCACGTCCTAGTATTGGGAACTGCCCCATTCGTACCTTTATCGATGAAGCTATTTAGCGTCGGCTCCGTGATGCTCTTCGCGCCGGCCCTCTTTGGCTGGTCCGCGTTGGCGACTGAAGAGCAGGTTCCCTACAAAGATGGCCTCAGCAGAGGACAAGGGTGAGTCCAGACGGGCTGATAGCCTTCATTCGCTGAACGTCAACAACCGCTGACAATATGGTAGATTCAATACCTATACTCAGAGCGGATGCCTGCTCAACGCCGTCACAATCTCAGGACCGGCCAGCCCGGCTCATGCTTCTCCCGATCAGGTCGAGGTGACTTATGCCGCAGAGAAGATCACCGATTACCAGTAGGTCCAGGGTCGATCATCATGCTGTGATGAATGGCGACTGACGTTGCGTTACAGGAAACTCATCCGGTCTCTCGATATAAGTGCCAGTGCCACCATGTCCGAGGCGAGCACCAGCGCCGAAGCGGGAGCAAAGGCCCGGTTTCTTGATCAGTCCGAGGTAAGTCATGAGCTCTTCGCAATAGACTGCAATGCTGAGAAGAATGTGACAGTTCGAGTCAAGCTTCTTGACGTATCTCGTCAAGGTGGACGTCAGACGTCAGGCCAGCTCCAACTCAAACTACTCCTTCAGATGGACCGATCCCCCGAACCCGAGACAGGCATATTGCAACCGTTTCATCAGCGGTAAGTCTATCCTGCTCCTTCAGACGCCGTCAGTGATTAACGTCGCGCAGACTTTGTAAGAGGCGGCGCGCTCTTTGCCCGTGTATCCATCATCACCAAGGACAGCACCAAGCACAGGGAAGTCGAGCAGTCGTAAGCGCCCTTGTGCAGTCTTGAACCCCTAGAGCCCTTTTTTTCGTCCTGACACGGATCTGGCAGCGCCGAGGTGGCCTTTTCGGTCTTTGGCATCAACACAAAGGTCACTGAATCCGTCAAGTCGAGCTTCGAGGAGATCCAGAAGCACTCGGAAGTGCGCATTTTCCTCCACTACGTCGGCGCGCCGCCAGAGTACAAGGCCGAAATCAGCGCCGGTCACAGCGACGAGCTGCTCCAGCTCAAGGAGACGGCCGACAGGTTCCTCGCCGAGGCCCAGAGGCACGAGTGGAGGCGATTGTAAGTGATGGCCTTCGGAGCTGAAGCGAGGAAACTGGCGCGGCCAACTTTGCTGACATCCTTTTTCCCAAAGTGCGCTGTTGGAAAAGTACGACAACATTCCCCAGTTCAACAACCAGTTCAAGCCGCTGGACTACACGGAAGCGTCGGATAGGGTACGTGCATCTCAGACGGGATTTCCTCCTCGATCCCCGTAGCAATGACTCCTTGTTGACTCTATGCAGAGCTGGTCCGTTTTTGGCGACTTTACGGAGTACCTTGGCGTCCAAAGATTGATTCGTCAGAGTATGTGCCCAAACAAAAGGTCTGGACACGTTGTGTGCTGACCGTAGGGCGTCACCAGTCTCTCCGGAGCGATTTCTTGGTGGCAGAGCAACCAGGGACCAACTGGACGGCCGCGCAAGTGACATCATTGCCGGTTACAGGAGATGGGTAAGTGGAAACTCACCATTCGCACGATAGCGCGAAGGGTCACTGACAGTCGCCAGGTCGATCGGGTCAGCAAACGCCCGCAACTCGCCAAGCGGAGACCAGCTTTTGGCCAACCGACAGTTTTCCGCGAAGAAGTCTTGGTAAGAGTTGTCACTCGATGCGTGAACGCTCAAGCATGTGCTGATATGTAAACCTTGGGGACAGCTCTCGATTAAGCAGAGAATATATATAGTCCAACGCTTGCCATTCGGCGAGGATAGCAACACCGATAGTAAGAACATCGCCCTTTCGCCGACTCCTGGCCAGGGGATCAGAATCACTGACACTGGGCGTCACAGTCATCGACAAAACGCTCCGTCCGGGTGCAACCAAGCTCTTCGAAGTGAAGGCGTACGACAGGCCCGGCGTCCCTGGCACAACGAACCTCTTGTTCGTTAAGAAGCGCGGCGAAGATAAGTTCACGTGTCTCAAGGGCCGCAGCGCAACACCCGGATACGAAGTTCTCAGCCAGCTGTGGGTGTTTGACGCGCCCTCCCGCGGCGTCGGCAACGAGACCATCCAGGTGGTCGCCCGGCCTCAGCAGGGCAGCGTCGAGCTCGTGGTGCGGCAGGAGGAGGCGGGCATGAGACGACGACTACGCCGAATCGTCCGCCGCGGCCCGGATCTCGGTGATTGGACCCAGGGCGTGGTTGAGAGACAGGCAGCGGCCGGGCTCTTTTCCTTTTACCTCCGGTCGGCGTGATTCGCCTTGTTTGGTCAGAGCCGATGCCTCGGAGACTCCTGCCGACGTTGGCGACTTTTGACCTCAGGAGACTCGCGATCCTTTGGCAGAAATGCCACTCGATAGCATGGCTCGCGCTGTATGCAATCATTGACAAGGATTGTTGATGTCTTCCGTGGCCCTTTCACTGTGTATATTCGATGCCCTCTCGGAAGAGAAAGAGAGCCAGATTGTACATACGTACATGTTTTGTTTGGATACCTCAAAGCCTTGCATTTGGAAACTTTTCATCTCGCTGCCTGTTGTCTCAGCCTAATCGAATCGGATCGAGTGTTGAGTCGATCTTTGGCCGGCAAAAAGCAACGTCGTGGTTGAAGATTCTGTTGGCCGGCTGTCGTTGCAATACGGCCTCGGGCCAGTCAAAGTGTACCGTGCCAACATGCATTGCACCGTGCGTGACATGTCATTAGAGACGCCAAAACCGACAGTGTTGCCCTTGTTCGATGCTGTTGGCATGCCGGTCTATCTCGTTGTAAATCGCCAACTCGAGACGCCTACCAAAAAGGCCGCAGATAGTGAAGAAATGGACCACATCAGGCACTGGATGAATGGTTCGGCCGCGGGGCCAGCAAAAGAAGAAGGTTCCCGCTAAAAAAAATCCACCGAGGCTTTGCCACAAATTGAGCCGCTCCACCAAAACCCCCATTGCCGAATCGCGGCTATTCTTCGACATCCAGCAACTGCTTGTCTCTCTCTCCACCAAACCCCCATTTCCACATCCACCTCTTCATGCCACGACTTGTCCTCTCATGAATTGTCCCGACCCGCAGTCATAAACACCATGACGGCACCTGATAAGGTCATTCAGACTCTGGTCGAATGGGCCACATCGCATGGTGCCACTCTTCATCCTTCGGTCGAGGTCTATCATGATGCCCAGACTGGACTCTCGTTTCGTGTCAAACCTGACGCAAACGCGCCATTGCAGCCGTATGAGCCCGTTGTCAGCTTGCCGACCTCTCTCACCTTGTCCTACTTGAACGCTGTTGCGCCTCCGGCAAAGAATCGCCAGTCTCTGCCTCAACCCTTCCTTACCGCCGCTCCTCCTCATGTCGTTGGACGCATCTTCTTGATTCAAGAGTATCTTGGCGGACAGGATTCGTTTTGGTGGCCCTATATCCAGGCACTTCCTCAACCAAATGACCCCGATTCCTGGGCGTTGGCTCCCTTCTGGCCTGCAGAGGAGGCCGAGCTTCTCGAAGGTACCAACGTCGAGGTCGGCATAGACAAGATCCGGAACGACGTTGAGCGCGAATTCCGACAGGCACGAGAGTTGCTGCGAGATAGTGGTGACGAGGGTTCCGCCATTGCAAAATCGCTGACGGTGACCCTATACCGCTGGGCGTATTGCATCTATTCCACGCGCAGCTTTCGGCCCAGTCTCGTCTTATCCGATGCGCAAAGCGACATTCTCCCTCACGGCGTGTGCCTGGACGACTTTTCCGTTCTCCTGCCTCTCTTTGATATTGGCAACCATGACATGACGACGGATATCAGGTGGGATCTCGATGAAGCCGGGTCTTCTTGTGAGCTCAGAGTAGGCAAAACCCACGGTCCAGGCGAGCAAATCTTCAACAACTATAGCATGAAGACGAACGCGGAACTCCTTCTCGGGTATGGCTTCATGATTCCTGAGACGGACGGGCTGCACAATGACTACACGCACGTCCGCAAGCGCACAAAGGCTCCGCCTCTCGCGTCCGAAGAGTATCTCATCTCGCTGCGGCCGCTGCGACATCCGAGCTCTCTTCTCATGCGCTCCAAGCAGATGCTGTGCCCTGACGCCGACATCAAGGTTCTAGGCGCCTTTCAGCACGTGCAGCCGGACATGGTGTGGGACATCTTCTGCACCCTCACTCGTGCAGAGCAGCAAGAGCACCTCATTCCCGCTCAAGGCAAATCGGGAGAGGAGGCCGAGCGCTTCCGCCGAGACAGGTTCTTCGCCGGGCAGGTCGAGGGCGAGGCCCGCATGTACCTCGAGCAGACGATTGCGCTCATTCAGCACAAGGTATTGCAGGAGCTGGAGCGTCTCAACGAGACCGACGTCGAGATTGTCGGGGGAGATATCGACCTCCTGACGCGCAACCAAAAGCTAGCACTGGATTACCGGGAGAGGTGCCGGCGGGTCCTAGAAAACACACTAGAGACGATGAGCCAGGATGATATCTTCACCGACTCTGGCGACGACCAATGACAAGCGTGTACTCCCATGCAGCCCGACCCAAAACGCCGCCAATGACCTCGCGTGGCCTCATTTCGAAGCATTGACATGGTCGTAGACGGCTTCTTCCAGCTCCCTGTACAGCTTGGCAACTACGGGGTCCGCAAACTCTATAATGTTTACGATGAGCACGGCCGCGATGCCAGTCTCACGATCCATCCACTGTACCGGCTTATCAGCATACCGCGTCATCGTCGGAGAACACATGTGGCAGACTCACCCAGCGACTGTTGCACATGCCGCTCCACATGAGGCTACCCTTGCGTCGCTTGCCGGGCACGTCCTCGATGTTCATGGCAGCACCGATGCCATGATTGAGCTTCAGCCCTGTGGGGAATTCGGGAGCGAAGCCGTCCTGGACTCCCGTATGATAGCAGATTGTCTCCATCATGCCGGCTTGCTGCTCATTGAGCTGCGGGGTGAAGATTTCCTTGACGGTCTCGTCACTGACGAGTTTGGCTTGGAGAAAGCCGCTGAGGAAACGGGCGTAATCGTCGGCAGTCGTAAAGAGGCCGGCGCCGCCACTTTCCACCTCATGCTCGACAGGGATCGGTCGCTTCCCCGGCTCTAGGGCCCCGGTAACGGGATTGCGGTGCGGAAAGGTAACGGTTCGGGATGCCGTCTGAGGGAGCTTCTCCGGCCAGAAGCCAGTATCTCTCATGGCTAGGGGGTCAAAAATGTGCTGCTGCATGTACTCTCCCATGCTCTGGCCGGTTACCTTTTCAAGGGCGAACCCGGCCCAGTCGATGGCGGTTCCATAGTACCATCCATCGCCGGGCGGGAACTTGAGGGGCGTGAAAAAGCCATCCTTGCACCAGTCGAGATTGTTGACTGTACGGCCGATCTGTCTCGACCATTTCATCAGATCTGGATCGCCGAGATCGTAGCCAAGGCCAACCGTATGAGTAAGAAGCATACTGTGTTGAAATGCAAGCATCAGCATCCGACGCGGATTGATTGCAGGGAAGCTAGGTAGCCAGTAGGTATGCAGACTTGCCGCAGGGTGATGGGCCTGTCAATATCTTCAAGAACGGGCTTGTCGTTGGCATCGAAGCCGCGCAGAATCTGCATCCTGGCCAGCTCGGGAACCAAGCCACGCATGTCGTCGTCGAGGCCCATGTCGCCGCGTTCCACAAGCTGCATGAGGCAGGTCGTCGTGATCAACTTTGTCAGAGAGGCGACATAGGTGAAGGAGTCGCCGGCAAACGCCCTGGACGCAGGGTCCAAATCGATGCGGCCAGCAGCACCGGCGTAGACGACGCCTGCAGCCGTTTGCCGTCAATCAAAATGTCACCAACTTGTTCATGGTTATGCGGGAGCATTGTTGCGCACCATCTTTGTCCACGACGGAGAATGCGGCGCCCAAGACCTTGCCCACTGTGTCCGCACCCTGAGCAGCGTAGGCTTGCAAGATGGCGTCGATTCTGTCCATCATGAAATGAAAATGTTATTTTTGGAAAGAGCGTATTGAGGCAACGAATATGGTAATACGTAGTCGAAGTAGGATGCTCGATTCGATGCCTGGTGTTGGAGGGTTGGCAAAGGTAGAGACTACAAAGTACGAATACTAACGGGCGTACGGTAAGTTACCTGGCCCTATCCTCGGTGTAAGTGAGAGAGAGAGGGGGG
>APKU01000214.1:0-21413 GCA_000472125.2 Hirsutella thompsonii MTCC6686 | reverse complement strand
TAAGCTAAAATTCGCTATAGGTAGGCTATTAGCTAGTCTTCTATAGCTCTAGGATTAGCTATAGGCCTTCTATAGGCTTAGGCTTCCTAGGCTATTACTATTACTACTATTCTTACTACTATTACTATTATTATTACTGCTATTACTACTATTACTATAGCTTCCTCTACTATAGGGTAGCCTTAGGCTTTCAGGCCTATTATATAGTAGTCTTAGCCTTCTAAACCTTCGGTTATAATACCTTATTCTTAGTAACTATATTCTACTAGCTAGCCCCTAGGCCCTTCTATAGTGCCACTACAAAGGAGAGGCTTAAGGGGGGTTATAGGGGCTCCGCTAGGGGCTCCGGGCCCGCTAGGGCTAAAAGGGCCTTCTATACCCCGTCGATTAGGCCTATAACATAGGGCCTAACCTCCTAGGCTGCCTTTAGCGCCGTAAGTACTATAGTTAGGTGCCTTTTTAGGAGTTCGTCCGGGTCCTCTAGGCTATAGGTTAAGCCTAGGCGTTATCTTTTAGCCCCTATAATTATAAGGGCTTTAGTAGGCCTCTTAGGTTCGAAGGGGCCTATTAGGGGTCGCTATTACTACTATAGGCCCTATAATGGCGCTAGGTATAGTAGTAGGCTAGTAGGGGCTCAGGCGCTAGGGCCCCTATAGCCCGCTACGTAGGTAATATAATAGGCAGCCGGATTAACTTCGGACTAGCTTTAGATAGTTCGGTTATTTCCTTATCCTATAGTAGGGCTAGGAGGTTAAGATATAGCTTATTAAAAAGCGCTATAGCTAGTAGTAGCTATAATAGAGTTAAAATTACGTAATCTTGTCTTATTAAATTTTTAAACGAAAAAGAATGGTTAATACCCCCTTTTTCTATTATCTTTATTACCTTTAAATACCGCTACTAGGGCATACGCCTTTATATAACGTAGATAGGAAGAATAAGGTAGAAAAGATAGTTCGAATGCTACTCTTTCTATCTATTTTACCTATGAATTAGCCGAAGTAGCGTTTATAGAAAAATAAGAAAAGAGTTCTATAAGGTCTTTTATTATGAAAGCTAAATCTAAAGTATTATCTTTATATTTATAAAAACTCTTTATATATTCTTCTTTTAATATGAAGAGGTTAGCTTAAAGCTTAATTATCTTTATTAAAAGGTAGTTAGCTTTATTATTTATCTTTTTATATTTATTTTAACCTACATAATAGGTATTAAAGTCCTTTATAACTATAATTATTTATTTTATTTTAGCTTTTATTATAGCTTAAAGGGTTAAAACGCGGAGCTCGCTTAAAGGGGAATTTATAGCTAATAGTTTTTTACCTTTATTAAAAATAATCTTTTCTTAATCTCGGTCTATTATTAATTCTTAGCCTCTTATTAATAGCCTTTTATATATATATATAACTAAGCGGCTACCTGTTTATAACAACTTATAGAGGGTAAGGCCTAAAGATAATAATAACTATCTTAAGGCCAAGGCTACCTCCTATAATATAATAATATTATATTATTCTTTATTATATAATATTAAATATATTAGCTTATTTCTTTTATTAATATTCTAATATAAGACCTTTAATTATATATTATTATAATTTCCTAATAGTTAGTAGTTTATTTTAGCTCTAATTATATAGATATAAATAGGTTTTAATTTAAAAGGGTAATATTATATTACCTTATAAATTATTGAATATTAAAATCATGTAAGTTTATTATTTAGGTCTTATTAATATAAATAATACTTATATCTAAAGGTTATTTTTATTTCTTATTTTATTTCGTTAAGGTAGGTATAATTAGGGCTAAAGGTATATTAAGTTAAAATATTAAGTATAAAGCTAAAGGGGCTTATAAAATTATAGTCTATTTAACGAATTAGATAGGTTATATCAAGTAATTTGTCCTTTTATATTTTTATAGCTTAACCGTTATAAGGTAGGTCCTAGCTTATAATAGATAGTTTCTATAATAGGATATATATTTATAAGGGATAATACCTACCTTTATTAGGTAGTTATTCTCCCCTTCATTATACCTTATTTCTTTATATTAGCTATACTTTACTAGCTCTTTATATCTCCTTTTAATATAATTATATTTATAGTAATTATAATACCTTTATAAATAGATTTTTTTATTAAAGGGCTTATATTAAAATACTTAAGCGTTTACTATTAATTTAAAATTATAGAGTTTATTAGCCTTATTAATATCTATTAAAAAGAAGATTAAAGCCTAAATTAGATAATCTTTAGTTTATAGCTTTCTTACTTTTATCTTTAAGATTAAAATAATATTTATTTCATTTAGCTCTTTTTTTTATTTCTTATAGTTCCTAGCTATAAGCTAAGCTAATATCCCTTTTATAACTATTTAATATTTCTACCTAACGATTTTAGCTTTATTATTAAAGGTATTTATAACCTATATTAGGTTTTATATAAACTCGTTTATTATTATATTAAAGGTTATTATTATATCTCTACTTAATAAACGCTTTATTATTATTACTATTACCCTTTTAAAGGCTATATTAATCCCTTATATTTCATCTTTTAGGCTTTTATTTATAATACTTTCTATTCATAATATATATATAACTATTAATTCCCTTTTATATTATAATAATATTTATTTATTTATAACTTTAAAATAGCTATTTTTTTATTCTTTATCATTATTAAAGCCTAAATATAGTTTTATTTTATATTATATTAGCCTTTCGGTTTAATTCTTTAATTATATTCTTTATAGCTATTTTAATTTTAGCTTATATCTTATAAAGTTATAATTCGATAAATCCTTAAGTTTAGGTCTAAGCTATTATATAGTTAATAAAAACTACCTATATATATTGAAGGATATCCTTAAGGATAATATATTTAAGTTTAATATATATTTATTAATTAGCTAATTTCTTTTATTAGAATAATAAGTTTAATTCGGTTATAATATAATTCTCTTTATTATAGACTTTAAATAGTTATATATTAAGAATGAAAAAGGCTTTCTACTTTTAATATTAGCTCGAGTTAAGGCCTTATTTAAAGAAGGTATTTAGCCCTTATCCCTTATACCCTCTTATACCTCTAGAGATTATCCTACTTTAAGGTATTCTAGCGTCTTAAGATCGAAAATAAAATCGGATTTAATTTTACTCGCAATATATACCTACTATAGGTATTAATCTTATTCGCGAAGGTTCTTATACCTCGCTACCTCTTTATATCTCCTTTTAATATAACTATATTTATAATAATTATAATACCTTTATAGACTTTCTTATTAAAAGGTTTATATTAAAATACCTAAGCGTTTATTATTAATCTAAAGTTATAAAGTTTATTAGCTTTATTACTTTTAGGTATCAGTTAAATATTAAGTAGCTCTTACTATCGACTAAATAAAAGTATGTTAATTATAGCTTATATACACGCCTAGCTATATAAGGTATAATATATATAATAGTAATATAACGTAAAGTAACGCTAGCTATAATATAGAGAGAGAGATTATATTACCCTAGCTAGCTTTTCTAGCCCTAGTTTACCTATATTACTACTTAGAAAGGGAAACCTAAGTCCCGGGGGAAAAACCCTCGCCCTATACTTACCTATCTCGCGCTACCTTCGCCGCGCGTTTGCCCTATTATCGTAATAGGTTATACTCTCGCGCTAGCTTAATACCTCTTATTAAAGGCCTACTAAGGGATTTTACTTACCTTAGGACGTCTAGGCTTATAGGTAATACCTACCTATAATATATTACTAGCGCGCCTACTATACGTTAGCCCAGGTATCGATAGGTCTACGTTCGGCCTATTAGCTTTTATTAGCTTAAATATAGGTAGGGTAGCGCTTTATACGCGCCCTATAGTTACCCCTCCGATACTTTGTTACTAGGGCCGTTATAGCCTCTATTATTATACTTCCGCTCCGAATACTTTTATTTTTACTTTCGGCCCTAGGCCCTTTACCGCCTTCTATTCTATTAGCTATTACCTACTATACCTCCTTCCGAAGTATAAAAGGGCGCCTTCCCCCCTTCCTTCTATCCCTTTTTCTTTCCTTTCTTCTTTACGCTATACTTTAAGGTAAGTCCTCTATCCTCCCTTTAGCTCGCGCTAGCGCGCCGGCTTTAGGCCGGCTATACCGCGCTATTGCTACTCGGCTAGCTAACCGGCTAGTTAATAAGCTATTTATTTATACTATCGTTTTATCCTAGCTCTATCCCCGTTATAACCTCGCCTTACTATCGCCCTACTATTAGCTATAGCTAATAACGATAATAATAATATTAGCCTCGCCCCGTTATATATCGCCGCCCCCGGCCCGCCCCGAGACGCTAATATCGTCGATATAATAAGTATACCCTCCCCCTATAATAAGGTTAGTATTAACTTACCGTATAGACTAGCCGTCCTTACGATATCCCTTATATATACCCTATATATAGTATATTTACTATTATAATATAATTCGGTATTATAATCCGATCGGTATATCTTTAGTCCTCCCTCGCTATAATATTAAAGCGCTAATAGCCTAAGTAGCTAGAACCGGTTTAAGGTATACTACCTATATATACCTATATAGTATATATAAGAGTATAAGTCGCCCCGCCCTTACTATACCTTTGGTATACTAATAGCCTTAGATTATTATTTTTAAGGCCGCTAAGGCGGCTAGACTTTTATCTTTTATATCCGCCTTACTAGACTTTATAAATATATTTAGCCCGTTATCGGTATAATATTATATTAATTATATTTAGCCCGTAATTAATCGAGTTAAGCTAGGCGGCTATATATACTATCTAGGAGTTCTACTACGGTACTACTACCGCCGCTTTAACCCTATATTACTAGCGCGCTATTATTACTACTAACCCCTTATCCTTAATACCTACCCTTATAGCGCTTATACTATATAGGTAAGGTAATAGCGCCTTATTATCGGTCTTCTAGGATATCGCTACCGTAATAGAGGATATAGCTAATCTCCTAAAGAGATTTAGGATAAATTACGCTTATTTCGGTATACCTTCGGTACTTTAGCGGCCCGCCCCTACGGTAAGGGCGCTATAGTAGAGGACTACCTTTAGGATAAGGAGGTAAAAATAGAAGATACTAAAAGGGGGGGAATTAAGGGATATAAAGTAGCTAGGGCGGCTTCGCCGCTCCTATAAGGGGAGAATACCCTATTAGCGCTAGGCCTATAGGCTAGATGATGAAGATCTTAATTCCTTACCTTATTAGCCTATTTCGGAGTAATTATATACCTATATTATATTATTATTACTATATCTTTCTTTTATATATTCCTATTTAGAGATATTACCTTAGCGAAATAGAATGAATAGTATTAAAAGAATTAATATATAAGTATTTAGGCCGAGCCGGGGCGATCTAGGGCCGAGTTTAGCGCGGCTACGGTATATAGGATTTTTACTTAATATCTTACGGTCTCTAGTATATCTCTATAATTAAGGAAAATATACTTTAGGGTTTCTATCCTATTACTATATTAATAAAGCGGTATTATCGTTTTAAGGACGCCCTATTTATAAAGGAAGCTATTAAAACCGATCTTACCTATATATATTTAGATAAGGGCTAAGCTTTTATACTTTCGAAATTCTTTATATTATTTAAGGGTTCCCTTCATATTATAATCGGGTAGGCGGTAGTCTATCGGGTTAAGGTAGCCCTTTCAGCGCTTAATCCTTAATATAGCTATATCCCGCTTCTATTTTTTAGTTTATTCTACTTTTATTACCTCTTTATACTACCTATTTAAGGTAATTAAGTCTATTAGTTCTACCTATAGCTTAGGTAGGTTTCTTATTAGCTATCTCTGTATACCCTTAATTATTACTTAAGCTATCTTATATATAGCTTAAAGTAGCCCTAATAGCCTTATAGCTTTAGTCTAGGTTTTAAATATATATACTTTAATATCAAGGTAAAGGTCGATTAATATAACTATTATTTCGATCTTTAGGCTATAGATTAAGGTAGCTTAATACGCCCCTACTATAGTATATAGGTGTTCCGATTATACCCTTATAAGCTCTTTCGTAATACTATAGGGTAGGCTACCTATTTCTATTAGGGTATAAAAGGTTAATACTTGATGTAAGATTAGGCTTTTAATTACCTTTAAATAGATCTCTCTCGCGCGGGCGATCCGGTAGCCCTATACTAACGCTGCGAGGGCGGTTAGCGTAATAGTTTGCTTTTTTAGCTTAACTCGAACTTCCCTTAAATAGGTAGATTAATTTAGTTTTCGGTTAAATTAAACTCTTAGGAAGCTAACGCTTTCGCGGGGTACGATTATAGTAGTTCTTAGCCGTATTTAACGCGTTAGTAGTTTATAGGTATAGCTAAAATAGATTAATTTATTTTTATTTAATTCGAATTATACCCTAACTCGGGCTATTTATACTGTATATATAGGTTAAGCTACCTTAATACGGTCGTAAGCTTAATTTATTATCCTCCTAAAGGTAAATATATAGAGTGGAGCTATTTATATAATACCTTTTTTCTATTCGCATAATAGATCCATATTAGCGCCGCGCTTAGCCAGTCCGGCCGGCGCTAGGCCCGCCTACCTAAATTAGCTATATACCTATAGGTTATAGCGGGTTCCTTAAGAGTTATTCTAGGAGTCGACTCCTTCCTTCTCTACCTATAGTACTACCTTTTAATTAAAGCTATCGCGATAATATCGACGCCGCCGCCGCCGCTTATTACTCCGGTGCCTCCGTCTCCTTACTTTACTATATACGAAGAATTATACGACTTTCTTTAGGGCTTCTACCGCGATAACGGCGCCGCGATCGTTAAGCGATTAAGCAACCGCCGTAAGGTTAATAGCGGTATAGAAAGTATCCTCGTAAACGTTACGTTTATCTATAATCGTAGCCCTACTCGCGAGTTATGAAGCGCCGGCCTTCGTCGTATAGCTACGAGGAAAGGCGACTGCCCTATTACTATTACGGCGTTAACGTCGAAGGCTAAGCATTAGCAATAGATATATAACGTTATCGCGGGCACTTATAATTACCCCCCTTCTCTCGATCTATCGGTATATAATATTTATAGACGTCGCACTCTAGGGTAGTAGGCTATAGAACGTAATCTCTCGAAGCAAATAGCACTACCGGCCCGTAAAATTAATACTACTATTAGGAACCGCAGTCGTAACGATAAGGGCACGTTCTTCCGGCTTCGTAATATATATAATAATCGCTAGAAGTTGCGGCACGAGCTTCTTAACGGGAAGATAGCTACCCAGGCCTTTATCGGTTACCTCTAGGGTAGCGGCCTTCGTTATATTATTAAGTATGCTACTAATAATAAAAATAAGGTCGAGGGTTTACTTTAGACTTATCCGTAGTGCGAAGAGATATAGAAGAGATTCCCTAACGTACTAAGCCTTAATAATACGTAGAAGACTAATCGCTTTAAGTTATATCTCTTCTAAGCTATTAGCGTTACGGATTAGAGGAGCGTCGCTAGCTTCGCCTTCGGCCTTATTAATATAGAGAAGGAGGAAGGTTTTCTCTAGCTTTATTAGCAGCTAGAGGACCTACGGTAGTTAATTTATATAACGGAGCTAGCTATAATTATTATAGATAAAGAGAAGGCGAAAAAAAACGCCCTACTAGTCGTCTTTCCTCTATTATAATAATAGCTCTATATTTATTACGTTAACGCGAATATTAAGGCACGAATTAGGTCTCGATAGTTCGGAGATAACCCTAACGATATACCGGCGGACGACGAGTCGAATAGTACTTAAAACGACGCCGCGATCGAGATCGCTATAGCGATAACGCAATAGGAAGCCGACGAAGGTATCGTTACCCTAGATAACTAGACGACGATATTACCTCGAGAAGACGATACCTATAACGGTATATTCGCCGCGTAATAGGCTATTATTTATACCGCTATAGAAGATAGCTTCTACCGGGCCTAGTAGCTACTTAATACTAAATTTCCCTAGTAATAATATGTTATCGCGTATATCTCGAACGAATATATACCGTAGCGATAGTAGTAGGTAAAGTGCTTTATCGATAGATACCGCAACTTCGGCTAGAGGGTTAATAGCCTAGTCGAAATAGTATATAAGGATATTAAGTCGTACCTCGTAACCGGTATAAGCGACCTACTTTATCTTTATCGCGCGATACTTTAGATAATAGCTAATAAGAAGCGACGATATATATAGACGGCCGCGTAGTAATAGCTTCTTTAGCGGCGTTAGTACCTCGGGTAGAAGTAGCTTAGTATAGTTATTATAGCCGTAACGTACTTCGCTATCGATCTAATAGCTCGGTAGCATCGAATAGCGGCTACCGCGATAACCTTAGGCGAGCCGCTTCGACCCTACGATAACTAATTTACTAACTAGTGCGGCCTACCCTATTCTTATAAGATATTTACCTAGCTTTAGTTAGGCGAGGAGCTCGCGAAGGAAGATATTTATCCTCGGCAGTAGCTTAATAAGCCGTTAGTAAGAATCCTATATTTTTATATACTAATTTCGCTAATTTCTACGACTAGGATATCGAGGAACTACTACTTCGAATCTGTAACCCTAACGTTATTTAATCCCTTCGTGGGCGGCCTCGGTTACCTACGAATACGAGGCTAACGGTACCTAATAACCTCCGAGCGACTTTATTATAAGCACCGGCTTTATTATAAGTACCGGCTTTATCGCGGGCACTAGCTACCTTACGGGCGGCATCGTGAGCCTTACTTCCGCGCTCGAGTTAGCAAAGCACCCGCCGACTTACCCTAAGTATACGACGAATACTCTTATAGAGCGAGGTTAACGAGCTATAGTTAATAATACCCCCTCCGCTATCCCGACCGTCGTCTATGTAGCGATCGAGATTATAGAAAAATATAGCTAAAATAAGGGGTATTCTATCGTTAGATAGACGTAGAAGGGGAAGCGGAAGAGGCGGCAGGCCCTAAGGCGTAACGGCTTTATAGGCGGTAGAGCCGGTAATAGACGTAATCGTTATCCCGAATATATAGCCTCTTAGCACGCCGCCTTCTATATAGCCGGAGGAATAGCCGGGCCGTAAAGTTATAACTTCGCGGCTTCGAGGCGGAAATACGTTTTTTAAGCGAATTAGCCCTTAGCCGGCTTATAGCTCTTAGCCGGCTTGTAGCCTTCTATATAGCCGGATAAATAGCCGGGCCGTAAAGTTATAACTTCGCGGCTTCGAGGCGGAAATGCGTTTTTTAAGCGAATTAGCCCTTAGCCGGCTTATAGCCCTTAGCCGGCTTATAGCCCTTAGCCGGCTTATAGCCTTTAGCCGGCTTATAGCCTTTAGCCGGCTTATAGCCTTATAGTTATAATACTATGGAATTAAGAGATAGCATATTATTTAGTCGAATTAATACTTTATTTATTTATAACGCTATTATACCTTAATTACTAGATAAGGAGTCGACTCCTAGAACAATTCTTAAGGAACCCGCTATAACCTATTGGTATATAGTCAATTTAGGTAGGCGGGCCTAGCGCCGGCCGGACTGGCCAAGCGCGGCGCCAATATAGATCTATTATACGAATAGAAAAGAGGTATTATGCAAATAGCTCTACTTAATATATAAGGGTCTTCGACCTATAGGTGGCCTAGGCTTTAGGCCTAGGCCGGTTATATATAGAGGGCAAGCGACCCTTAAGGAGCGGAGTAGTATATATAGAGGTACTCTCTCCCTTCCTTTTCTCTTTATAGTTTAATATATTATTACTACGGTAGGCACCTAGCTAGACCTCTACCTACCCTATAATATATTAAACTATTACCTTTATGATAACGAGAGACTTATTAATAATAGAGGGTATAGCCCCGCTAATATAAATATAGCGAAACGCGCGGATATTAATAGATAATATATCCGAACTCTTTATAGTACTTAGAGCTATGGCGTAAAACCCTATATAGCGTAACGAAATATAATATATCCTATAGCTATAGGACGCTACCCCCTTAGGGCTACCCGTAGCCCTAATAGCAGCGTTTCCCGATATAATACGGGCCTTAAAGTAGAAGCCGCTTCCCTAGCCGGAATAAGACGGAAAGCCTAAGTCCTTTTACTTCTTCTTTAATCGCTTACGAATAAAGTAGACGACGGATAACTAGTCAGGCCCTAACGGCGGTATAGACGCTCTCTAATACGCGCTCCTCTATACCCTCCCGGAGACCTATATATACCGTATCGCGGCCTTCTAGGAGAGTAGCGGCCCCGGAGGCGCGCGGTAACCCGAGGTATTCTTCGATTACCTAATATATTACTTCGGTAATATTTAGGAATAAGAGAAAGTATAGGATAAGCTATAGTCTTTATATTAAAGGGACGGCTAACCCTTCGGCGATTTCCTCCTTAAACTTAAGAAGATACTTACCCGTGCTATTAGCTCGGCTATATAGGATAATAGCGCTAAACTTACCTAGCTACGGAATGATATTTCCTTATAGCTCTAAGAGCTCTTTATCCCTATCTAGATACCGGCTAACTATTCCGCCTATATAGCCCGGCTAACCTAGGTTGCTTAGGGTTTCGAGTAGATACCGCGCTTCCTAGCGCTATATAAGTAGGTAGGCGAGCGGAAACCGGCCGATTCCGCCCTAGGGTTTACTAATATACCGCCCCCTACTATAGATACCGATAGCGATACGTTTATAGGGTCTACCTACCTCCTTAAGGGATATAGCTATAGGCCGCGGAACGGTAAGCCGATTAAGGGCTCGGCCTAAGCGATAGCGGTATTTAAGCCGCCGGAGGGTAAATATATAAAGTAGGTTATAAACGATAAGATCGAAAAACGTAAAGCCTCCGGCCGCTACTTCCGTTACGGAAGTAGCGATTATAGGATTATAGCCTATCCTTACCTTCCCGGTACCCTACCGGTAGGAATACGGACGACGCGCTTCGCGCCCGTCCTTAAGTTAGGGTCTAAGGATAACGACTCAATAGGGATAAAGCGGGCCCTACGCTAACGGCTTTAGCGGGGAAAATATAGCTCTAGCGCGTAAGCGGGTATTAAAGCCCTATCCTATAAAACTAATAAAAGCCGACCTTTTAAATAGAATTAAAGAAGGAACTATATTTATTCTATTTATTCTCGATAATATAGAGGCCCTCTCTATAGCTATAGATAAGGGATATTAATATTATACCGTAATTAATAAAGCGCTTATATAAGACTTATACCTTTCGGTAAAGCTAATTACGCCGCGCCCGATTATAGGCGCTTCTGGCGTAATAGAAGGGGCGGTAGTCTATAATATCGCCTAAATAGCCGTAAAGGTCGATAGTTATATTAATATAATAATAGCCTATATAATACTAAACCTAATATACCCCTTAATCCTTAGTAAGCCGTAGCTCTAGTATATAAAGTTATACTTAATACTATATAAAGATAGGCTATAATTCGGCCCGATATAGGCTTAGGTACGCTATATACCCGACGAAAACGTATTATAGCTCGACCTAAAAGAGGTCTAGGCCCCTATCTTTACCGGGCTAGTTAAATCGATTCGACGTTCGAGGGGTAAGGTATATACTACCGCGTCTATCTATACGATTAATATAGCGGATATCGATAAGGCGCTCTATAGGAAGAGTCTAAAGTCGCTCTCCGAGTTAGTAGAGATTATTCCCTAGCGTTTCTACGACCTCCTATTACTTTTTAATAAGCGGGAGGCCGATAAGCTTAACCCCTATAAGCCTAGCGTAGATTATATAATCCCTTTCTATAAAGAGGCAAATAGCTATACCCCCTGCCTTCTATTAAGCCCCTTTTATAATATATTATAAGCCGAGCTCCTTATTCTTAAGAAGACGCTCTACGAGCTACTAGATAAGGGGTTTATCCGCGCTAATAGCTCTAAGGCCGGGGTACTAGTCCTCTTTATACGTAAGCCTAATAGCGGCCTCCGGTTCTACTATAACTATCGCGCCCTTAACGTAATTACGAAGCCTAACCGGTACCCCCTCCATACTTTATAACCTAACGAGCGCTTAACAGTTTACGAAGCTTAATATCGTCTAGGCGTTCTATAAGGTATAGGTTATATACGGCGAAGAGTAAAAGACGGTATTCTATATACGTTACGGCTTATTCGAATAGATAGTAACCCCCTTTAGCCTCTCCGGTATACCGGCTACCTTTTAGCGCTATATTAATTCTATACTTAGTAACCTACTCGACGAGTGTATCTCCGTATATATAGATAATATCCTTATCTATACGAGCGGCTTATATAAGGACTATATATAGAAGGTATAGAAGGTTCTTAACCGCCTTTCGGCTTATAGCCTATACCTCGACCCGGATAAATACGGATTTAAGGTAAAGAAGGTTAAATACCTTAGCTTTATAATTTAAGCCGGCGCCGGTATATAAGTAGATCCCGCGAAGATATAGGCAATTAAGGATTAGTATATACTATAGACGAAGTATAAGGTATAGAGCTTCCTTAGCTTTACTAACTATTATAGAGTTTTTATCCGTAACTTCTCTATAAGAAAGGGTATATAAGCAGAAGGAAGCTTTTAATTAAGCAAAGATGCTTAAGTAGGTAAGACAAGTAGCGTTGAGGTTGGCAGATGCAACTTGAAGAACGAGGCAGGAAGGCAGTATGGAGGGTTTATTGTATGGTTGTATTGTTGTGTCTGTGTGTGCTTGCTTGTTTCTTCCTTTCAAATCAAGACGGCCGGAAAGCCCCAATATATACCCAAAATCCTCCGCTTAGCCACGGTAAAGGCTTTACATTGTCTTCCGAATCCGTTTATGCCCTTTCCGTGCTTCTCGCGGCCTTGCTTGGTGTTTCCGAGCCCGTCGATCTTGATGTGTTGTTGGTTGACACGATTATTTGTACGATCTGCCCTCCAGGAAATATGCGGGCTGCCGGGAAAACAGGGCGCCCCTATTTCTTTTCTTCTTATATGCATTCGATGTAGATTATTGGTTCGATTCAACCGACGGTAGCCGACGGCATATTTTTGTCGTATTGTTGCCATAATCTGTTTGAACCATGTTAGTTCAGTCCTTGAAGTAATTTCGCCTTGCCTTGTGTGATATGTTTGTAGTGTTTTTACAGTGCTCTCATTGTTCATTTTATAGCACTAGCACCTAGTGCTGGCGTTCTTATAAAATTATCACACTAGCACCTAGTGCCAGTGTTCTTATATTCTCCCGCGTCGCTATACCCTTAAATAAGTATATAACTACGGGCCTATTTATATAGGGGCGCCTATAATAAGACGCCTTTAATACCCTAAAGAACCTCTTTTATATAGCCCTAATCTTAATATATTAGGACTTCTATACGCCGATATTTCTAGAGGTAGACTATAGCGGCTAGGCGCTTAATAATATACTCTTTTAGGAGGTTGATAGCCGTAAGAGACCGGTTATATATTATTTATATAAGCTTATAAGCGCTAAGAGGAATATATAATCTATAATAAAGAAATACTTACGATTATTAGCTACCTTAAGTAATAATAAGCAGAGCTTTATAGCTATAACTATACTTTCGTAATACTAATAGACTATAGGAACCTTAAATACTTTATAACCCGGTAGTACCTATCTAAGTAATAGGCCCGCTAGGCGGAATACCTATTGCGGTTTACCTTCGAAATTAGGTATCGCCCTAGCTCTAAGGCTATAGTATTAGACGCCCTATTAAAGCGCGATTAAGACTGCCTTATAGGCGAGGAACTTAACGCGCGTATATAATAGCTAATCCTATAGAACGCCTTTCGTATTTATATAAGCGCGATAGTTCCGGGTAATACCAATACCGCCTATATAGATAGGCCCGCTAACCTCCTAAATATATTAGCGCTACCCCCGCGGCCCTAGACCGATATAGCGTTTCTCAATAAGCGCCTCTAAGATCTTGAAAATAAACTCGCCGCCTTTAACCGTACTTATAAGAGCGTTAAGCGCGCGGTAGACTTTAGGGCCCGCTCCTTCGACCTAAAGCTTAAGCTAAAGATCTAGGTAGCTAACTACTTTACCGATATACGCGGCTCTTTACGTTAAAGAGGCCGCCTTTAGGTCCTTAGCGCGCCCTATACGATAGAGGTAGAGGCAAGGGATATACCCCTAGAGGAGCTCGAGAAGAACGAGCTACGTATTAAGCTTATCTAGCTTATATATAATATTAATACCTCTAGCTACTTAGGACGGGATGATACTATAGCTAGGGTCGCGCGAGACTTCTATTAGCCGCTAATATAAGCGTATATATAGTAGTTTATTTATAATTATAATATATATAGCTATATAAAGATTTAATAAGCGTAGTAGAGGGGGCTCCTCCGCCCCCTATTAGTACCTAAGCGCTTCTATAGGTACGTTTAGATAGACTTTATTATAGACCTCACGGTAACCCTAAAAGGGAATAGCTACCTATAGGTTATTAAAGATCGGCTAAATAAGATTATTATCCTTAAACCGGTCGCCTCTATAGATATAGAGGCCTATACCAAACGCTTCCTATAGTATTTTATATACTTCTATAGTCAGCTAGCTAATATCGTAAGTAATAAGGGAACTAACTAGATTAGCTAGTTCTAGATATAGCTATATAAGCTACTCCGGACTATACGCGCGCTTAATATAATATACTACCCTTAGACGGATAGCGGGCCCGAGAGGCTTAATTAGGAAGTATAGGTATACTTATAAGCCTTTATAGCCCGTAATTAGGCCGATTAGGACGCTTAGCTACCTATAGCCTAGGTAGCGCTTAACAGCTATCCTTACGCGTCGATCGGTATATTACTATTCTTCGCGATATATACCTATAAGCTTAAGTCCCCTATACCCCTCGTAGAGGCGGATATACCCGCGGCCCTAGCCTCGCTAGAGGGATACGCTAGGGCGTTCATAAATAGGCTCGCTAAGATTAGCGACTACTACTTACTAGACGGCGATAATAGTAGCGGCGTAAACCTAAAAGCGCTATACGAATATTAAGCGCGCGCTAGTAGAGAGATTCGCGGCTAGGGATTAGGTCTAGCTAGACCTCTATAAATATACCTCTAGCCGGCCGAAGAAGAAGCTAGATTAGCTTTACGCGAAGTTTATAGTATAGCGCGTTATTAGCCTATATATTATAGAGCTTAAAGGCCTTCCGATTAATATTTACCCGCGGTTTAATATCGAGTTGCTCCGCTATACGGCGGCAGACCCCTTACCCGGTTAGGAGGTAGCGGGCATATAACCCCTCGCGCTTCTAATCGAGGGTAAAGACGAATATACTATAGAAGAGGTATATACTATATACTAAAAGGTAAAGCCTAGCGGCGGGCGCGTATAGGAAGTCCTAGTTAAATAGGTAGGCTACTTAGACCTAACCTAAGAGCCGCTTTTAGAGTTCGAAAACGCCGCGGGCCTAGATATATTCGAACGGTAATAGGGCCTAGTAGCGAGTAATAATAGCCCCGCGGCCGAGGCGATACTAGTATAGCGCTTTAAGCGCCTATATATAATAAAGGGACGGTTAGGAGTTATAAAGTAAGTAGATAATATAGTTAATAGTCGAATCCTTTTATTTTAGCCCCTTAGGGCGTAATAATAGGAGCGGCCTTATATTATATAGCGCTATTTAGCGGCCGGGCGCGGCTCTTTATCCTCCTTATCGTTATTATTATTATCGTCCTTATTATCCTCCCCCTCCTTACCCGACTCTTCTCCCTCTTCCCCCTCTTCGGTAAGTAGCCCTATACCGCCGCCCGCGCCCTCTAATACCTCTAAGCGGCGCTCTATAGCCTATAACTAGATATCTATCCCTTAGGCGGCGAAGGTAGGCGCCTTAAATAGCGCGTTAGATAGCGCCGCGGCGGGGGCCCGCCCCTAGCCGGTCGGCGCGACCTAACCCGCGGTCTAGGTAGCGCTAGTTCCGCTACCTACCTCCCTAACTACCCTTAGGAACGCGCGAGCGGCCTCCTTATAGTATACGATTAGCTTATATATAGCCGTATCTAAATAAAAGCTATTTATAGATCTAAGCGCTTTACCTTTATTAGGAAAGTAACCTTTTCTTTTATATACTTTACTTCAAGTATTAGCTAGCGGCTAGCGCTCCGCTCTATAGGCGTATGGCGCCCTTCTAGAGGTCCTATGTACCGAGGAGCGTTATAGACGCTAGCGCGTACCTATAACTCCCCCGCGAGTAAGTAAAATATAGCTTCTACCTAATAGTATCGTAGCAATCGATATCTAGGCCGATATAGCGGCCGTACGGTATATCGCGGAGTTCCCTTTATTACTTTAGTTAGCGATATTCGCGCGTATACCGCTAAGCGGATATATAACGATTAGCGCTAGTTCTTTCTTCTTTTTCGCCCCTTTAGGGGTAGGAGCGCTATTAGGGGTAGTAAAAGCAGCGAGGGCGGCCTAGGCTATAGCCTAGGCGGCGGTAGAGGCGGTATAGGCGGCGTCGGAACCGTCGTTCGCGGCGATAGTATCGGCCGTAGCTTAGGTAGCGGTAGCGGCGGCGGTAGCGGTAGAATCGCCGTCTCGAGGCTGCTATTAGCATCACACAGGCCCCGAAGCCGGAAGCTAAAAAACAGCACCTTAGGCTACTAGCTAGCCTAGAATTCGAGGACCCCCTGATCTTCTATACGGACGGCTCACAGGGGACACTGCCCCCTAGCAACGCCCTAGGGTACTGTGAGGTAGGCTTAGAAAATAGGCCTAGGCTAGTAGCTAGCGAGAACTTAGGCCCTTCTATCGAAGTCGCCGACGCCGAGTTAGCTACTATCTATAGGGTCCTCTAGGACCTTTATAGAAGGCCTAAGCCTATAAGGCCTACTAAGCAGAGACTTACCTTTATCTTCGTAGATAGCCGCTTGGCTATCTATAAGCTACAAGGCTATTCGGACCTAGCTATTCGAATTAGGGGCCTACTAACCCAACTAGGCCCCTATTACCTTCTAAAAATACAGTGGTGCCCAAACCACCTAGGCATCCAAGGTAACGAATTAACTGACCAACAGGCCAAGAAAGGCCTAAAAGAGGCCCCTAGGGAACCCCCTATAGCCTCTATAAGCCACTTACGCCGGAAGGTCCGGGGGGCAGTTAGGGCTTCCTAGGTCGACCTAGAAGTCCGGGCCGATAAGAAGGGCCTTATAGGCAAGCACTATAAGAAGGTTACGAAGACGACCCCGGCCTACGCCTTTAGGCCTAACCCCCTATTAGCTAGCGCTAAAAGGCCTATTCTTTCGGCCTTTATACAGCTAATTACAGGGGCCGGCTACCTAAAAAGGCACCTACGGACGATCGGCAAGACCGCTAGCGACCACTGCCGCTGCGGCCAGGGCACACACAACACAGAACACCTACTGCTACAGTGCAACCACTATAGCGCACCTAGGAAGACGATGAAAACATCCCTATTAGGGAAGCCGGCTACCCTAAAGACCCTTTTTAGCACTAACGACGGTAGGAAGGCCTTGCTAGCTTTCCTAGCCGCTACTAAAATAGGGACCGGAGGGTGGTATGAGAACCAGTGGCCCTTCTAGCCTTAGTGGCCCTAGGGCCCCTTATAAGAAAGGGGTATATAGGCAGAAGGAAGCTTTTACTTAAGCAAAGATGCTTAAGGTAAGATAAGTAGCGTTGAGGTTGGCAGATGCAACGTGGAGAGCGAGGCAGGAAGGCAGTATGGAGGGTTTGTTGTATGGCTAAGTAAAGCGCTAACGATTTAAGTCTCTTAAAACTTTAATAACTCTAAATAATTAAAATATTCTATTAGAATATATAAAAGACCCCTAAACTAATTAAGATAGTATTTTAATACCGGCCCGCCTTTAATATAATTATAATTTAAGAACTAGTAATAAATAGAAGAATATAAGCCCCGGCTTACCCCGGTAGAAGAGATTATACCCTAATTTATTTTAACGGGTATATAGCGATATATACCTATAAGCGGTATAATAGCGCGATATAAGAGCCCTAAGGAGGCGAAGATTAATATTTAGTTACTTTCTAAGAGATAGGATTAACTATTGAATCGATTTATATCCTAAGCGTAGGTAGGGACGACCTAAGTAATTTAATTCGAGAGATTATTATATTAATATAATAAAGGCGGTATATATTTATCGGTAATTTTAATATATATTACCCCCTTTAGGATTAATTCGGGAGAACGTCCTATAACGCTAACGAATTACTCGCGCTAACGGACCGACTCCGCCTTATACTATCTATACCTCTAAGAATAACAATAAGAGTAAGGGGACCCTATAAGAGAAATAATATAATTAACCTCTATTAAGTAAATAGGACCTTAAAGGTCGAATATAGAGAAATAATAAGATTTGTAGGCTCTAACTATATGGCGTAGCGAGTTTATATCGAGACTACCGCGCTTTTAACCCCCTAAAACTAAAAGGGCCTACCCTTAATCTAGAGACTCCTAAATAAGAAAGCTATGAAGGAGGAGGTAGCGCGCTACTTCTATACCGATATTACCCCGCTTATACCCTATAGCTAAAACGAAATATATAACTTTATAAATTAAATAGTCTAAATACTAATAGAGGTAGTAAAAGTATTAACCCCTAAAGCGAAATAGGGCGGCTTCGGTAAGAGGCTAGAATAATAGACGCTTAAAGTCGAAAAAGCTAAAAGAGAGGTAAAAAGAGCCGAAAGAACCTACCTAAAAATATATAACTCGATCTATTAGGAATACTAACGCGAAGTAATAGCGAAATAGGCCCGAGTTATAAAGTATATATAATAATAAGTATAAAAAGAATACCTAAAAGAAATCTCCCATTCGATAAAGGACCTCTAAAAGATAGAGAGATAGGCAAGATTTTATAGCGACTAACCCCTATTGGCCGGCTATATCCCGCCCTTAACTTATACTGATAACGACCCGCTATTAGCTAAAGACTATAAGGAAAAAGTAAGGATCCTAATAGAATAATTCTTCCCGTAATCCTCGGCCCTAAGACCCCTATTATCCTTATTACTATAGCCCGAAGACGCTATAATACCGCTATAGTATATTTAAAGTTATAAAGGTTATAAAGATAATTAATAGGATCGCGCCCTAAAAGGCTATAAGAGATAATAGCCTATTATATAGCCTAATTAAGGCCTATAGCCTATTAATATAGATAGTAATAAGTATTAGTTAAATATTAAGTAGCTCCTACTATCGATTAAGTAAAAGTAGGTTAATCGTAGCTTGTATATACGCCCGGCTATATAAGGTATAACGTATATAATAGTAATATAATATATAACGTAAAGTAACGCCGGCCGCGATATAATAATAAGGTTAAATACGGATTTCTCAGTATTATTCGAAGCGTTATAGTAAGTTAATTCTAGCTACCCTATACTAGCTTATCTAATTCCCGCTATAGGTAGGTATCTTCGTCCTCTTCGGCCTTAAGCTTATCCTATATTGCCTATAACGGCTATATAAGCCGTATATAAATTATACCTTAAGTCTTAAAGGTAGGTCCGCCGTAACTAGGATCTTTATATAGAGCGGTATATAGCGGTAATAATAGCGTTCGCGGCGTTATAATTAGATATAGGGTTATTAATATATCGCGGAAGGCATAGGTCGGGTTTATAGTATATAGTAGTATTACTATTATATATATTATATTACTATTATATACGTTATACCTTATATAGCCGGGCGTATATATAAGCTACGATTAATCTACTTTTACTTAATTAATAGTAGGAGCTACTTAATATTTAATTAATACCTAATAATAATATACCTATTAAACGTATTATATAAGGTTAGCGTATTCCCGTTTTATTTTTAGCGCGTAGATATTATTATTATCCTAAAGCTAGGTAAAATAAAAGAGGAAAAGATACTCGCGAAGGTATTATTATTATGTGTATTACGCCCGAAGGGTTCCCCCCATAGAGCCACTACGCTAAGCTATGTACCTCTTCTACATTTGTCCCATCTCACCCAAGGCCCCACACGTGTGTCCTCATCCACTTCCAGCCTCGTTCGCTTTTGCATGACAGGCCTACTTGAGGTCAGTTCCTCCAAGTGTTCAGCGTCCTACCTTCAGCGGCTGAAGCGCGGTCTGTCAAGTTGAAGGCTTTTTGGTGTTAGTCCGCGTTGATTATTTAGTCCGTCGACGACTGTTGATCCATGTTGAGACGCCCGGTTGCCAGCGCGAATTGCGCCGTTGCTCGTACTGCTTCCATGTCCGGCTGCCATTTGTCAGTGTCTGACGCTGATTTACCTCCCAGGAAGAACGAGAGATCTCCCGCCTTTCCGCGCGCATATTGAAGCATAATCTCTCGCGGTGACGTCCATCTCCTACATCGAAAGAGGAAGTGCTCTATTGTCTCTGTTGATTGTCCACATGCACATTCATCTGATTCCACTGCTTCAATCTTGCGGAGGTAGCTGTTCAGTCGGGTTTTGCCGGTGCGAAGTTGCGCCAGCACGCTTGCTTCGTTCTTTTTCATCCCGTCGTACAGCTTTCGAGTGTGCTTACCCGGAAGCGCCGTGTCGATACGTTTGGACCATTTCCCTACCCTTTCTGGAATCGCAGCAGAGTGTCGTTGCCCATTGAGCAGCAGTCGTAACGTTGTGGATCTTGCTTGAAATGCTGCTGGTTTGGCGACGCAATCATTCCTGGTCGCTCTTTTGGCCGCAGCTTTGGCCAACGGGCCCAACGAGAAACCTTCTTCCTTGGCGGGCACCCATCGAAGGGCGATACCGCATCCTCTTTTCTGCAACGCCTCGACGTATTCGTATATCTCTCGAATTGTGCACTGTCCGGACTGCTGCCGCGGCCGCGCAATGACCTGCAGCGCAGAGAGATTGCTCGTGACAACGATGAGGTTCCGGCGATGCAGTCCCGCTGGTAGACATTTCAATGCCATCGCAATCGCTGCGAGTCCCGCCGTGTACGCATTCTGCTCATTGCTGGGGCCCAGCGTGACTGAGTAGCTTGCTAGCACCTCACTTGGCCCGTTGCGCGAGGCGTCACGAACGACGCCTCCCATCCCGACTAGGCCTTTTCTTTGCGAGCTGGACGTTGCTATGATGATGCCATCCAGTTCGTCGGGCTTCATCAGCTCCACTTGATCTGTTCCGTTAGTCATTACGAGCCGCTCGTCCCAAGGTGCTAGTGCGAACTCATGGATGGTCTCCATCCGTTTGGTATCTTCTCTTGCCATCTTTGAGGCGAGCTTCTGCATTGGCGAGGTGAACCTCTTATTCAGTTTGAGTCTCAAGGATGTTAGAGGATGCGTCCCTGGAAGCGTCTGCATCCTGATCCAGAACTTGGTCGCCGCTTCAGCATGCCGTTCTCGGAACGACTGCACACTGGCTTC
>APKU01000213.1:0-41722 GCA_000472125.2 Hirsutella thompsonii MTCC6686 | reverse complement strand
CTCTCTCGATCCATGTGGCTTCCCTTGCTCCGCATGCATGCGACCATACGCTGGAGGCATAGTCTATGCTTGGGGCCACAGTCGCAACGAACAGCTGTCTCGCCGTTCGTGATGAAGCCATCTTCAATCGTCTCAGACACATGGCCGCGTTCAACCCTTTAGCAGCTGACCTGGCGATGTGTTCCTTGAAGCGAAGTGCTTTGTCCATGAGAACTCCCAGCAGCTTCACATTCTCCTTCGGCTTGACATCGTTTCCTTTGATGGTGAAACGTCGAACGCTGTCACGCTCTGCAACGCGTGTGAAGTGGATGACGGTCGTCTTATCCGCTTCGAACGTGGCGCCACTGCGCCTCTCCCAGTCGAGCGCATCGTCGATAATTGACTGGATCCCAGGCCTGTTCGACTCTGCTGTTGGTCCCGTGACCCAGGCAGAGTAATCGTCCACAAAGGCGACGGAGCCACCATTGTTACTGACCCGCCTCTGCACCAGGTCCGCATTGAAGAAGAGGAATGCCACGGGTGACAATGGAGACCCTTGGGGCAAGCCGGCCTGCGTCAGGAGTTGCTGTTCGGACGTGTGCTCGTTGACAACCACCGATGCCGTTCGGTCCGAGCAGAATGCATCGACCCAGTCGACCAACCTGTCCGGAATGCCCCTCGCTCTCATTCTGTCCAGCAACCGCATTTTGCACACTCCGTTGTAAGCCCCTTTGACATCAAAACTGATGAGACTCAGCACTCTTCCCATTCTCCAAGCCTTGTAGATCCGCTCTTGCAGGAGCACGAGTGCTTGATCTGCTGATCTGCGTTTCCTTGCACCGAAGTGGTTCGCGGGCAAAAGCCCGTGAGCCTCGACCGCGTAACTGATGCGTTCCGCGACGACCGCTTCCAAGATCTTACCGAGAGTTGATAGCAGAGAGATCGGTCGCCATGCCTTGGCGAGGGTGTGATCTCCCTTCCCAGGCTTCTTGAGCGGGATGATCTTGGCTGTCCGCCATTGATGAGGCACCACTCCCTCTCGAAGCGATGCGCCGAAGAGGGCCCACACACGATATTTGACTACATGCCAGAGCTTCTTCCAGACGATCGAGGGGAGGCCGTCTTCTCCAGGTGCCTTCCACGGTTTGGCTGCCATCACCTTCTCCTCGATCTCTTGCAGAGTGAGGTCCGGCATGGCCACCGCTGTGCGTCTCGGATGCTCGCCCTCAGGCTCGATCCTCGACGGCAACGGCGGGAAGAAAGTACCCAGAAGTTCTTCTGCTTGTTCTCCCTTGCCGTCGGTCACGGATCCGTCCGTTCTTCTCAAAGGCGGCACTTTGTCATCCATGAAGCCTTGATTGGGTCGCATGTATTTGGCTGCCTTCCAGATGTTGGTTTCGTCGGCTACGAAATCCTCCCAATGAACCTTCTTCTGTCTCCGAATGTTGTCATGGTATTCCTTGGCGGCGTCTTTGGCGCGACGCTCAAGATCCGGCCGTAAATGGCCAGCTCGTCGCTGCGCTCTCGCTTGGTTACGCCAATACGTATACGTCCGCCGGAGACGTGTCAAGTCCTTTGTCCACCACCTCTTCGCGTACGGCGGCGGCTGTGCCCGAGGCGTCAGATCGTGAACGGCCTTGGTGACGACCCGCATGAGCTGATCGGCCTGCGCCTGCACTCCCACACTCCACGGTAAAGGACGAAGTTCGTCTTCTACCCTGGCTGCGATGTTGATCCACGGCGCGTTTCTGAGCAGCAGGCGTTGCTGAAAGGTTCGCTCTCGCACTCGAATGTCAAAAGTTGTCTGGATCGCCCGATGGTCCGATCCGTGCTCGGTTGGGTGAATCGCGCAGGATGTCACCTCGTCCGCCAGCTCGGCGGATGCGAGTACCAAGTCGATGGTGCTCTCTTTGTCCGGCCCCTGCCATGTCTTCGTCCCTCTCGGTAAAAGACTGCACAGTCCAACGTCTTCCATCAAATCGATGATAGGCTGTCCTTCCCCTTGCCTCCTTGTCGGCACCTGGTCCCCGCCCCAGAGCAAGTCGTGGCGGTTGAAGTCCCCCGCCAACACCACATCGGTGCGGTTTCCGGTCCCACCGCGGAAGCGGTCTATCAAGTCACGCAACAACTCCATCGCGCTTGACAGCGCCTCATCGTTCTTCCCTTCTACGTACACCGGCACTACCAACACCTCCCTCTCTTCGAGTCGTAGTAACGCTGCTGTAAGGTCCGCCGACGGTACCGGGACTTGCTGTGCCTCGAGATCACTTCGGATCCAGAGCATGCTGCGAATCGGCCACGAGGCTTCTCGGACACAAGTCGGTGTCATCTTTGTCCAGTTGTGGTGTACTATGGGACTCGTCATCACCTTTCCGTCAATATTGCGCGCGTGCGGCTCAGAGAGAGCCAACACCGCAAAGTCCTTCAGATCTGCGTCGTTCATCAGGCTCTGCTGTACCACATCTCGCTTGCGCACATTCAGCTGTAGGATACGGAGGGACTCAAGCATTGTTGCCCGGGTTCCTCATCCTGCACTTCCAGCTGAACGACTCGTGTGGTCCGCCACATGGAACGCACTTCGGCTCGATCGCTGTGCATTCTTTATGGTGATGTCCGACAAAGGCGCATTTACCACACACACGCTGCTTCTTGCACGCATACGCTTTATGTCCGATTTCCTGGCAATTGAAACACTGAACCGGTCCGGTTCTTGGCTCGAAAGCGTGAGTGGTGGCTGACTCTCCCGCTAGGTCAAAGTAGTATCCCTCTAGAAGCCTTTCTGCGTCGCTTTTCTTGGTGACATATACCACCATCGATCCGTACGCTTTGCCAGATTCACGTTTGCTGAGCCATGAGATTTTCCCGATGGTCACTCTGTTCTCAGCACTGAGGGCCTCAATCGCTCCCGACACAATATTACCTTCCGCATCGAGGACCGCCGTTCGGTTGGCGTTGTCGACTCGGACTGGATACAGCTGGTCTCTCATGACATGTGCTCCCTCAACGGCTGTCTTCTGTGCGGCCTCCTTGACCAGCTGAAGCTCGGCTTCGTCTCTGCAGACGATTTTGACTCGGTCGCCATTTCTGGATTCTCTCACCACTGCCGCGCACCTCCATGTCTCTTGTCCAATCTTCACCCTCACCTCCGCCTCTACGGCCTGGCGAATTGATCCGATCTGCGCTTTGTTCTTGTTTAACTCGCTGACGCGAGACGTGTCAATGGTACAATGAAGGGAGTCGCCCGCTGTCTGTGGCTTTCTGGGGCCAGGTACGCTGTGCACACTGATCGGCGGACTCGCAGGCAGAGAGCGCGCGATGTCCGCAAATGTTGCTCGATGGCCACTTGGCTCAGTCGCCTCGCCTGCCGCGCTCGGCTTTTGCTTCAGCTGAACCAGTTGCTTCTTCACTTCGACGATTTCTCTCTGGAGGCTGATTTGTCAATGACAAGTACTGCGTGTAATTGGCAGTCTTTCCGGTGGCATACCAGTACAAGCTGCTGCCCTTTTCGAGCTGGGTCCAACTGAGGGTCATGTGCGGATTGTCGAAGACAGGAGCAAACAGACCACCAGCCTCGACAACGTCCTTGGGCGTTCGTTGAGGATCGGCATGGTAGACAAACTCTGGTATGTTCGTCCTTAGGTGAGGTGAGGAGGGGAGGGTTGTCATCTGCTCATCATCGCGCCTACACAATGGTTTCCAAACTTTGACGCCGTTCTTGATACCATCTTTGTCGAAAGAGCGCGGATCCTGAGCGGTGCCATCGGATTTCAGCCTAAACCCGTCCTCGAGATGGGAATTCCATTTCGCGGCTTCTGGTTTATCGGAACCCAAACCAGGCAAATCGTAAGGGGTTACTCGAGAACCCAAGACATTCCCAGCCGAAACAACTATGGAGAAGGTAGTGAACTTCATGGCGACAAGTGGAAGAGATAATATGCAGGGTGGTTGACAATGCATCTGGGGATGAGCACTAGAACGTGTTAACTGGAATGCCTTTATACACCTTTGTGTACCTTTAGAGGGGACTTAACTATTCGTGTAGTTTCAAACTCCTCTCAAGTCCGCGGTACTCAGGGATCGAGTCTTGACGGGGCAATCTCGCCAAGAGGAGTAACTAAATCTCGCATCAAGCTCTCTGTCCCAAGTACCAAGGTATAAATTATTAGTTGAGTCATATCGAGGTACAGCCCCCCCACCAATCGGAACATTCGCAATCGTACGACACCCCTTTATTTGGTATTAGAGCCTACGGGCGTTGGATGGCGTATCCAAGCATTCAATCAGCGTGAATGCCAGTAGCAGAGAGACAGTTTTGACGATACTTGCGGGCTGAGCTCTTTGACTATACGTCGAGACTAACCCTTGGCTGAACCTTAGGCATGATAAGCATTATCGGACTGTTAAAAGGCACGCATTGCACGAAGCTCCGAGTAGGCCCTCCGAGTGGACGAGTAACGTTCTTTATTTACCAACAGGCTGCGAGATCCTACGTAGAGGAAGCCACGACGAAATTATGGAAACGAAGCGTCGTGTCAGAGCGCGGAAATTTGGTTAGTCTAACGAATATGTGGGTGACACCGACGACGGTCGTCCCCATTAAATCACTAAGGTACATGCTACAGCCCAAGCATCGAGCTGCAGGGACCGACTCGGTACGTGCCTCGAGTTGGCACTGAGTACCTTCTCATCGGATAGTTGTCCGCCAAGTTTTGCGTTGATACCATAGCATGACTTTCCTCGAGGACTAAAGTTAGCGGCACTGTTGAAGTCCATTGGGGTGGCTGTCTTTCAAACGTCTTCGCGGTTCGCAGCGCTCGGAGAAAGAAAGCGGGCCAGTTCGAGCTACCAAATTGAATGGTAAATTGGCTAGGTGAGGGCGGGGCAGCTGAGCATTCCATTTAGTGCCGGATAATTGCGCTGAAAAGTCTGCCGCAAACCCGTCGCGGTGGTCCATCCCTCCATTTCCGGGGAGGTCGCGTAACTAGGAGTCGGAGCAGCATGTCCTGTATCCCGATCGAATATGCAGGAAGAAAGGGAAAGACCAATACGAAGTGACAATAGCTCCGTAACTGGGATCGTACGACTTTAAGTTCGGTTTCGCTCCTGCATGACAATCCTTCGACACAAAGTCTAAAGTCGAGGAAATGACGATACGTACGTACTTACCCTGGCCCACAGCCGCTCCTCAAGGATCGGCGCTCAGCACAATGTAAACGGTCCGCCTCTGATCCTCAAGCCGCCTCAATACCAGCGGCTTGTCTCAGTCTGGAAATCGCACTGTTAGTCTGCGCGACACATTCGGACTGGACCGCGTTATGCACTCTTAGTCTTGTGTGCAAATTTGTACGAAGGTTGCGCCCCAAAAAAACCCGTCGCTTTCGGGGAGTCATTCCTACCCCTGTCACCGTGTAAGTCAAACTTTCTATGACTTTGGTGCTGTCTTCCCCAACCCCGCTCGAAGAGCTCTTGCCCTGGTAATTTAAATACGTATGAGGATTTCCTTACGAGGGAATTATTATAGAGTCGACTAAAGCCCACCAGGCTTATTACTCGCTAGCACGAAGAGAAGGCCTCTTTATCTAGTCTGCTACTTTTCTCTATAAAGCCTTTGAAGTAGCTTTAGTATAGCTAAATAAATAAGAGAAATGCTGCTACTCAATTCATACATAATTAATTTTAAACAATAACTATATATCTAATTTAGCTCTATTGAATGTACTTAAATGTGACGGCTGGATATATTCCCAAGGGATAAACCATGCGAAGGTTTATGTTGGCAAATGGAATAGGGCGTAGCCTGAGCAAATGAGTAATGTCACGATAGTGATGGACTGTAAGTCGTAACCAAATGATTGTGTTTGTGTTGAAAGCTATCTAGCTATTTAGTCTTAAGGAGTGTAGATTGAGGCAACTTATACCACACTGCAGTGGCGTCGTCGGCGTCGTGATGTCTTGGTATCTGACTCTTGCGGATCGGCCGCTTATGAACGAGCCTGCCCGGTCCAGCCAGCCTTGCTCACGAAGTCTCAGGACAAGCCTGTTGCACATGGCGGTGTCGAAGGCTCCTTGGATGTCTGCCGTGACCAGTGTAGCCACCTGTTTGCGTGCGAAGAACGCTTCTTCGATGTCATGAATCAGCGCAGCGACCAGGTCGACGGCAGACCGTTTTGGGAGAGCCCCGGCTTGCTGTGGATGGAGGACTGCATAGTGGATCGATGCCCATGCTAGACGGTGAGCGATCAGCCGCCCGAGGCCCTTCCCGAGACAGGAGAGCAGAGAGATGGGGCGCCACGCCCTTGGGGTCGACAGATTCTTCTTTCCCGGCTTGGGTCCCTGTTCAAATTCCGTCTGTCGTCGCATGGGTACACGCTTGTTGCGAAAGGTGTCGAGGTCATTGATGCCGAGCACCTACGCTACGAAAACAAGATATATAATCATCTTCAGGACCTCCAGGGGAGGTTTATTCCGGTCTGTCTCGGTATTGTTGACCTCATCAAGCCCTACTACTACGATAGTGGCGTGTATAAGCATTTCATGTTCATGAGTTATGGCGGGCAATCAGTTTTGAGAGAATTGGGAGAAGTCAACACAAGCGTCGCCAGAGAGATTCTTACTGCACTTAGTCATTTACACCGGCGGGGAGTTCTCCACGGCGATGCAGAGCCACGCAATGTCCTCTACGATAAAGACACTGGTCGGTGTATGATGGTCGATTTGATGCTGGCGGAGTTGCATGCCCGACAACCTCTTGGATCCATCGACCTCAATGGTCAAAATCGGAAAAGGAAGTTGACGACATGGAAGCATGAGAAAGATGTCTTTGCTGTCGAGATGCGATCTTTGCGGGCGACTTTGAGATAAAATGCATCAATCCTTGCACCGATACAATCAGTCACTTTTTGGAGTTGTTGTCCACAGTGTTCCACAGATTGTCATTTTCTTCATCAGAATCTCGCCTATCCTATTCTACATGCCGTAATGAGCTGTGGTAGATTTCATTCAAATCGCCACACAAATTCAAGCTAGAGCCACCTCGTGCATTCTGTCCGTTTTCAAACTCAAGTTTCAGTGATGTCACTAAATTTGGATGACAAACTTCCATTGCCCATCCAAAGCATCGCCGGGACCCGCGTCCGATCACAACAGTGACACGTGCAGCTATGATAATTTATCCTGCCAAGCGCGAGTATGCTGAACAGCGGCGGCTACGCGAACGGAGCTTCAAGGCTTCTATCGGAAGCCTGGGAGACTCCCAGATCGAGAGTTGCCAGTACACTGCATGGCTTCAACACACCGGATGGCCTCGTATATGCCATGGTCGCTCGGTAGACTTCATTGCCGCTGTTATGCGTCTCCCCTGCGACGTCGGTCTGACGTGGACAAATGGCTGGGCTCCTGGCGGGGAGTGACGGTCAGAAGCTCTGCAAGTGATGAGTTTCCCCCTCACACCCGTATGCGCGCAGTCCACTGCATGTTTGATCGGGCCGAAGCTACGTGACTGCGGACAGGGTACAGCAGGCGAGCTTGTCACGGGCTATGAGAGCCGACTACGTCTCGCCGCCTATGGCTGATCTACGAGGGACAGGGGCCGCGTTGGATGTAGATCATCGCGAGCGTGAGCCAACATGCATACTGGCGATCAACACGCATGCATGTAAGTATCAGCTTCCGATTCGGTGGCTGGGAAAGCTGCGAGCTGCAAGACGAGAGGCTGAAGACGAAGGACTCCGAGGGTTTCCATTGTGCCTGAGAAATGGCACGTACGAAATAATGAATGCGATGAGAAGAGAAGGCTACGATCTGCTTGGAGGTAGGAGGCGCGACAGAGTCAATATGTCAACACCAGTGCGAGCGCTAGGTCTTTCTTTGCCATACACCAGGGCAGCGGCTCAATCCGATGGACATGGGCCATGAGCCGCTCGCGATCTGCGCTAATCTTGAGCTCCATCTTCATTTACGCCAGAGTATTGGGACCAGAATGGCCCATAATCCCCTTTTTACCGTCGATATGGAATGCGGCAAGGTCAGTACGCCCCTGATTTCCGAAGAAGATTGGACTAGGCTGACACACAGGTCATGGACAGTGTGATAGGGTGCGTCGCCTCGGGCCGCTCGGGAGACAGGCACGGCCTATTGAACGCGAATACCGCCCTATCTTCTTTCTGCATCTTGGCAGCCCGGATTCTATTTATGAATATGAACAGCCCGACCGCCTTTGTGCTCGTTCAGGGTTACCTTTGGGTTGGCAGCTTGTGCTCGGCCTTGTCATTCAGGAAGCCAGTCACGCTCATACCGGACTTCGCGTCGGCGTATGTCTTGCTGTGCAGTCGATTGGGATATCAATTGGCAACCGAATCGCAGATGCGCTCGTCCAAAGGCATAGCAACAATATACTCGTTCTTCGGATTGTAGGCGCAGGCTTTTTCTCCCGGTCTGTCGGCTCGACCCTGTGGACCAGGTTTTTTTTACCTACCGTGAAGGTTTTTAAGCCAAGTAAAGGCTGGGGGATTGAGGCTGGCTTTGGATCCCTGGGCTTCTGTCGCGGTCTAAAAAAGTGCCGGCTAGGGGAACGAGAGGAGGCTACCGAGAAAATGGAGGGTCTGCTCTGTAGCATACATCTAGGATATAATTCACAGATACAGTAATGTAAAGCCTCTGCTCCAAATGACATTCTGCTTGCCATGGACGATGATGTCAATATCGAGTCTTTTGACCGTTTGCTCGCCGTAGAATAGACTGGAACGTGCTCTCTGCAGTCTGGACATGTCCTCTGGTGCACGAAAACAGCCTCGGTGCGATCCGTAATTGCGCCAGTCATCAGGAATGCCTGGCATGTTTCTATCTAATTACGGTCTTCCTTGATACAATGGGATAGGATGCGTCGGAGACTATGTGGTATAGTGATTGAGATTACGTGCACTGGGCACTGTGGGACGCCGCTTTCATCGTACATGGCAATTCCCCGGGGAGGACTACTGAAGAACAGAGATCGACGTCCATGGTGGCCAAGAGGACGGAGGCATGAGAAACTACCTGTCAGTGACTCACCAGTGATGCAGCTCTATATATATATACATATGAGTTCCCCGTTCAGTGACACTGGGACGAAGCCATCCTCTTTGTATATATAACCCTGGCCATACCTTATTTAGCATTGCACATAATGGGGTCTTCCTCTTTCATCACTCGCAATTATACAATGGCCAGTTTTACCGGGCATTTGTTGACTTCTAATAGGTACAGGAGGTGTAACTTTTCACGTGAGAAACGACCGGTCACAAGCCTGGATTTGTGACCGATCATGTACTTCGAGATCAAGGTAAATTACCCCGAGGTAATTTACCTCAAGGGCACCCTACTCAGCATATTCCAGCAAAACACGCAACATATCCGACAACTCGCTCACTGTGAACCAGATCCGTCGGTGCATGGTCTGCTCCCACCGGCACACGATGGTAACCGTCGCGGGCGTGTTGTGTCGAATATGTCATTCGCAACTGCGGGTCTCGAATATGCAGTCGCAAGGCGTCGGTTGCGCTGCCGGGTTGTCTGACATCGCGTCAACCATGCAAGAGCGAACACGAGCGTGGATCCGGATCTTGGAGCTCATACCTTAAGGTTTCAGCCAAATCGCAGAGTCGACTTGGGGGGATCCGGGTGCTTGCAGAACGGAGCAATGACGTTCCCAGCCTTGTCGAACGTGCAAGGTTCGATGTTCACAATGCTGACCATGTTCTTGTCCTCGATGGCAACTGGTAGAGCGTTTGCTACCAACATGCCGGTGATTGAAGCCGTAGTGGCGATGCTTAAAGGCAGCTGCTTGAACAGTTTCATGGGTGCGAATACTGGGAAGTTATTCATCACTGTTGCCCCTCATGGCGCGACGCTCTCTTATATTTTCAGCATCCGTTTATTGTGTGAGCCTTCCCTTTCAATTTGCATTATCTATCATTAATACAAGAGTCCAGACCGTCGGACCGAGTCAGAGACAATTCCAAAGGACCCACTCATATGGAACTGACCTGCACTACAGTGGCGATGCCCGAATGAAGATGCCCGAATCATCTCACAGCTGCGAGTACTCTGCTATACTGTTGCCGTCGATAGGGCGACGGTCTTATCCTTTGGGCCTCACTCCTAGAAGTGGGGGTTCCTTCTAGATTGCACTGACTACTATCTAAATTTAGCGGTCTAGACCGTCAGACCGGCTCAAGCTTGCGCTGCGACGAGTCCCAAGGACCCAGTCATTCGGGTCCGATCCGTACTTGCAAATTAGCGAAGTCAAACCATCCACTTCTACTTAACGGGTTAGGGTACCATTCTAAGGGGAAGATATTACAGGGAGTTCAGTCGGGGACCAAATCGGGGCAGTGGAATCGGACGAACGCGAGTGTGGACAAGCGGCTGAAACGGCAGAACTTTTCTTCTTTCGATGCAGGAAATGGACTACAGCGAGAAATGGTGCGTCCATACGCGGGCGGAAAGATGGGAGACCTGTCTTTCTTCCTCGGCGGTAAGGCAGAGTCAGACGATGACAAGTGGCAGCCTGATATGGGGGCTGCACGTGCGACGATCCAGTTCACACTGGCGACAAAACGCTTCAGAATGGACCGTTACGGATCATGTGCAGATCAGGAATAACCATACTAACAAAACAGCCTTCGATCTGGCAGACCGCGCAAAACGTCGCGTGATGATGAGATAAACGATGTTCGTAAAGTGATGTCTTCGAAACTTGAATCCGGCTGTAACATGCTAGCGGAAGACTTAAGATCGCACGCGTCATGGCATAGCCTGAGGCTGCGTGCGATTGACTCGGAGGCAAGGGCTCGACCGTGTCAGCCCGTCCACATCGACGCTAACTGTCAGTATTCAGTCGATAGTATCATGCTGAAAGCGCCGTCACTGGCTTTAGGAAAGATCTTCATCGAGCCGGATTTGACGTATCGTCTAATTCCCCTATCATGCGTAGAATCATATTGACAGGGGACGCAGACGAACAACGGGAAGTACATTATACACTTAATAACTGCCGACGAGCTCTCCCAACGCGTTGAAGTGTCACAATATTGGCACGATTTGGACGGGAATGGCTTAGTTGGTAAGGACGTCCCCGACAGAGGCGCGCTGTATACTGCCCAGAACCCTCCGCTGGCATGGCTAGCGTATTTGACCTGGACGAATGGGGGCTGAGAAGTTACAATAGACGGCGTCGTCCATCAGGGGGACCCACCCATATGAGGGCACAGGTAATTTGGTCTCTTTGCGCAATTTCCCATACGGATCCACTTTTAGCCTGAAACCCAATAACCGGGGGCAATCGACATGCTGCCCTGGTGTACACCTCGTGTTGCGCACATTTCTCTGGCCTGGGCTTGCGTCGTAGGGCGATTGGCTCGGACGTAGGACGTTTGAAAGGCTGATAGGGGCGACGGCAATATAGGAAGTGTGGGTTTCGGCATCAGTTGACTCGAGTCGATAAAGGCGGGTCGCGCTTTTTGCCCAGAATGTACAGACTGGAGACTTTCAAGCATGGCCAAAACCGCCCCATCACTGTTGCGGGACGGGCTGGAGCATGCACGTCCGGAAGAATTCGCCCTTCTTTCTGGGGGTATCGACTCTGACCCGATAACTCCAGCATACGTTGACCACGGTAGAGAGACTGTCTCACGGTCACCTACGATCGTACTTGCCACATCCTCGGAAGCATCATTCACGATGTCGTCAAAGCAGAAGTGCTGTTGCAACCACACGTCTTGTGCATTCCATCACTCCCATCATCGTTGGTGCAAGCAATGGGTACTCTTGCTAATTCGGACCGGCGGCAATGTGCCAGACTCGGCGGTTTGCCTGGGATTGCAGAACTTTTTCGGCTCGCGATCCCGCGACTGACTACACGGAGAAACAGAGCCAGGATGCGGACGGGAGTTGCCGCACGATACTGATAAATCTTGGCGACGGCAATACGGAGTTCGGCGACGCAGAACAACGACTGCGGCACGCGATTCTGGAAGCTTTCGACCGACACAGAATAAACTTGCAAACCAACGATACGGACCGGGTTGTGGCGGCGCTTTCCTGCTGCAGACAACGGGCGAGACAGCAACTCGTCTTGTGGAATTCTCTCCTGACTAGACAATCGGCTCTCACCTCAGGATCTTCACATCTCTTGGGCAAGTTTTTCAATTATATGGCTCATGCGGGGGTTTCTCCTGTCCGATGAGATACCTGACCGCGTCGGATGCGATGCGAAGTTCTCATGGAACACTGCCGCGATTGATCTTGATTGTGTCCGCGGCGCCGTTTGCTTCATTGAACTGGATAGCCAGGAATCGAGTGGACAGACGATATTGCATGATGAGACCAATCAGTTGATAGTACTGATTCGCAATTTTTCAATGTATGAGTCTTGGCAGACCCATAATTTGTGACTCTGTCTCGTAGAACTGGGAGCGCATAGGCTCACGGTACCCGCGGATCTAAAGATCCGCGGGTACCGCAGAAATGATTAAGTACAGTAAAATATCACATTTCTCCATAGCGGCTGCAACGGCTTCGCACTGTCCGGGCTAGCCAGCGAATGTCGAACCAAGCCAAATTGGGTATTTGGAAATTCTGGTTTCCTGGATGACCATTGAAATGGAAGACCTTTTTTTTTTTTCAATTGTCCTGTCGATGAGATGAAGCTAGATCCAAGGCGAAATCAGTTTATGATTTAACGATGATTCATTCATCCACTCTCTCTGCCGCCGAGTGCAATGCCTGCTGTTCCCGACCATCCTCTTCTGCCCTTTTCCAGATTTGGCCCATCCCCCTCCTTTTGCTTGCAGCAGGATTCTCTTGCAGTTCCTCCGCGACTTGACGTTCCAACCTCTGGTCCTCTGCATTGCTCCAGTCTAGGTATGCCATCATCTCTTCCTTCGTCCATTCTCTTGACCCTGTTTCAGTGATACATCGCCGGGTCATCTGCTTGTAATCCAGACACCAATCGTAGCTTTGCTTGCCATGTCGCAGTGGAAGCTTCATAGCCCGGCGGTATTATTGGTTCGTCTTGATGCTGCTGTGTGGCTGCGTCGCATACCATGCGCTTCGAGCTTTAGTGTACCCGGCGAAAATGGCCTGCGGCGAGTCGTATGATGGCGGAGCTGCAGCCAACAATATGGAAGAATTGAATGGCACCGGATGTGATGGTTGACATTGCCGTGTGATCTGGTCTGAGGAATCGGCTCTGCTTCTTGTGTCAGATGCATCATCGCCGGGCATGTCAGGCATCGTCTCGGACCCTATCTCAATTTCCGGCCCAGAATTTGGCAGCTGTGTATTTGCCTGAGGCGAGGCTCCAGATCTTTCATGATTGATGCAAGGGGCTGAATGCGGAAGCATATCTTGTGTCTCAGAGACTTCATGATGATGAAGCAGATCCACAAACCTCAGCGGACAAACCTTGGCAGTCATAGTGTAGACCCGACGCACATCTTCTATTGCCGGAAGGTAGCACCTCGACACCGCGTAAGGCTGACACCGTCGCCGTCCAGAGCTATTGCCTGCGCAATTGGCAAAGACTTTGATAAGTTTGTCAAACTGGCGAAATCAAGCTCCTTCTTCGGGGAAATTTGCCCCCGAGACTAGACAACCCTTGCTCTCCTTCCTCTTCCCGTATATCCGTCTAAACCCCTCCTCTCATTCATCGGCCTCGAATGGCACTACGGTCTCGTGACCAAGTGCCTGCTGAGGCCTTCGCGGGCTGCAAGGCCCTCACCACTTTTGCTGACCTATCGATAGTCAGCTTTTTTCCAATACGTACGCCTGGACGTCCCGCTGACGGGCAACAGGCTTATCAGGAGCGCCTTTGAGCCTATGAAATGCTGGATAGCGGGTTCCATATGTCCTTCGTAACACGTAGATAGCCCCTAGCTCAGCACGTCCTGTGCTCCCTCGCGGAGACCTGAGCAGCCACTAGCTGCTGGACGAAAAATACACTGAACTGAACTGAACTGAACTGAGATACTTATAAAAACATGGTGACATCGCGCTGGGGCAGGTATTCTTTATCACCAGCTCCGCGTCCAAAACGTTTCAATTTTTTTTTCTCTTCTCTCATTTTGCGCCGCGCCCCGAAGGCTTCATCACCGCAGGAAAATGTCTTCCGTGTCAAACGCGCTGGCGCCAGCGCAAACGCAATCGACGCCTATTGCGCCACGGCGCACGCCAAACTTGACATTTCAAGTTACACCTCAATCCTCGCCCTGTGATTTGCCTGCCTTCACACGGCTATCCAAGCCCAAGACTGTTGCCAGACAAGTGGAGGAATTTGCCAATTTCCCACTTCCTCACGATCCCACTGTGGATGACTTGCCGCAGATTGTCTGGAGGAACCGTCGATTTGTACAGGAAGACTCCGTAGCCCGCAAGGGCGCAAAAGACAGGAAAAGCTGGATTCGGGACTTTGGAACATTCTTGATCGAACTAGATCGACAGAATCAACCCATTGGCCATGTGTGGTGCTGTAGTCGGTGCGATTCGAAGGGTGAAGCCGAGTTCTTCTCAATGCAAGCCACGTCCTCTGCGGCAGACCATCTTCGCAAGTACGTTCCTTATACGCTTGGTACAGCAGCCCCTGCCCGGAAGCATAACCTGCTGACTCGCCACAGGGCCCACAAGATTACGCCAGCCACTGTATCCGTCGCCAGCGATGACAGTGTCGGCGAAGCCTTTGCCTGCTCGATTCCCAAGCGACGACGAGTCGAGCAGAGCATTATACCCAAAGCCAAGATGAAGGCCAACAGAGAGCTAAGTGTTGGCTTCATCATTGACAGCGATGTTCCCTTTACGGTGTTCGAGCATGGCTTCTTGCGAAGACTTTTCTGCCTCTTTGACCGGGACCTGGTGCCTCAGGTCCCTTGGAGTGATAGCTCCCTGTCGAGAGAAGTGCAACGACTGTTTGGAGCAAAGAAAGACGAGGTTCGAGCTGAATTGCTCAAAGCCCTTACGCTAATCCATCTCAGCTTTGACCTCTGGACCTCACCGAACCGACTTGCCATCGTTGCCGTCTTCGCGCATTTAATCGACCAGCATGGCGGCCAACAATCACGCCTACTCGCCTTGCGTCGCCAGGTCGGCGTTCACAGCGGTGAAAACGTGGCGACCACCCTTGTCGGGGTTATTCGAGACTGGCAGATTGAAGGGCGTATTGGCACTGTCGTCGCCGACAACGTGGCGGCGAACGACACGTGCCTTCACCACTTATACAAACGACTTGATCCATCGATGGGACTTGCCGACGTCAAAGCGTCGGATGCGCTGCTACGGGCACATACTGAATCTTGTTGCGCGTGCTTTCCTATTCGGTAAAGATGCCGAGTCGTTCGAGCTAGAGTCCGATGTCAATAGCATGCGTGGGCTTGCAGAGCAGGATTTGCGCCATTGGCGCACGATGGGGCCTGTCGGAAAACTGCACAACCTCGTGAAGTTCATGAGATCATCGCCGCAACGCAGTGAAGGCTTCAGGCGGATCGCCCAGGAGCATGACTTAGATTGTATTTCGCTTTGCGAGGAGTCGACGGCTGAGCTGGGGATGATATCCGACAACGCGACGCGATGGAACTCTACGTTACTACGTATCTAATGATTGAGCGAGCTCTGCGAAAGAGAACCGATATCCTGGCTTTCATCTTCGCTCTCGATGAAGAGCCGGAAAGGTCGAAACGCATTCCAGCGGAGGACGTTTTGTCTTTTGAAGATTGGAGAGCTCTAGAGCATGTCCTGGAAATACTGAAGCCAATATTCCTCCAAACTATGAGGACCCAGGGCTGGGGCAAAGGTGACGGCCATGGTCGCCTGTGGGAGGTCTTGGTAGGAATGGAATACTTACTTGAGCATTTTGAGAGCTGGAAAAGCCAATATGACGAGGAGTCAGAGGAGACCATAGGAGCGAGCAGTACTGAGCCAGCTCCAATGAGCCTGGCACGAGAAGCGACATGCAAAACGACGAACGAATGCCATAGCCGACCGATGCGCATACGCCGTCTGCCTGCGCGGTTTGAAGACGATGTAACATATGCATCTCAGTTGCAGAGTCGCGTACGACTTCCGGAGCCTTCAACTGAACGTCGTCCAATCAGCGAGCTGCGAGGCGGTGCGATGCCGCCGACAGGGGCATCGACGACAAGCACTCTGCAAAACACGCACCGAGCATGAGCAGAAGCTTGAGGTCGCACCTCGATCCGGAAACTATATGATAGTCGAACCGGCTGTATCGGATCCGTTGTTGCGGGCCCAAACTGTGACGTGACGACGGAAAAGGTTCGACGAGGAGGAACAAAGAAGTGTTAATGGTAGCTACTTCCATCTGTCAGCCAACTCGGTCAGGTATCTCAAGTCGAAAGCGTCTTCGCTTCCAGCAAAGCCCCAAGCCACCACGAAGAAGATTCAAGACAGAACTTGGAGAAGCTGCATCACTTGAAGTTTGCCATAGCTTTAGGCTTTTACTGCGATTTCAGTGACATCCAGAAATGGCACAATGGTGGATTCAAGAACAGGGTCTCCACTCTCCAAGCAGCTGGTGATGGGCGACGTGGATATCTCCTCCCTCCGCACGATTACATGTTGCAATCTTCAGCGGAAGACTTCGAAATATCCGTTGGCGCATCGAGAAGAGAAGTGCCTCTGCGAGAGTATTTCGTCCGTCCATGGCAGCTCGCGCCAAATCTGAGCCCCAGCCTCGCAACTCCCCCTTTGAGCGAGTCATACTTCTAATGTTGTCTCTCGCGGTAGTGTGTCGGTGTGTTTTGTACTGTCCTTGATAATTGTTCGCATGTTTGCATCGGAGTCTGTCCTCTTTCGGAGGTGCAACATAGGGCAGTGCTGGACTATATGGGTCTCGGAGTTGAGGACTCATTATAGCCTCTTTCTTTTCAGACATTATCTTTAGTTCATGGGGGTCCAGTGGGTCTTTTGCCATCAGAAAGTATGTCTTTTCTGTGTTAATGCTGGGCTTTAAGGTAGTTCCGCAGCTTGATAGGTGGTACACTGTCGCTTTGACCTGCACGGTCTTCACTCCTGTCTTCCTTACTGCTCTGACCGAGCCATCTTTCTCTTACAGGCCTCACGATTGACCCTGTAGTACAAATTCGACTCGACTAATTTCGAACCACCGTTTGCCGTGGCCCCAGTTGCATAATCGCTGACAACTTACGCCGGCCCTCCGAGGCCTCGGCTGCCGTTGCTGCTGAGCTCTCCGGACCACGTCGCCGCCTTTCTTCCAGTCATTGACCCAACTGTGCTCCATACGACAATGATGCTGCATACTCCGTACATCTCGAACCACGTACGAGCACTGATTGCACCCCAGTCCATCCTTCACAGGCGCTTCAATGTACGGGGTCGGGTTGTTGGGTGGAAGACGCGGAAAGCGTCGACATAACTCAGCCTGGTCCTTAATGATATCGGGGATCCCTAGTACCTGGTATACTATGCTGCTTCGCTCGCTAGGCGTCAAAACTCAGCGATGGTGGATACGTTGTAGATGGCCTTTGACTTCTATAGCTACAAGAGCAACCTTGCAGTGTATGCATATAACCAATTTCAACTGGGATGAGTAGACGAACGGGCCAATTGTTGGCGGGACATTCACTAGCACGTCCGTCGATGCTGGCTGAGCTTTCTGAAGTAGACGCAGGGTTGTTTCCACTGTTTCAGGGGTATCCACACGAGCCGCAGGCTTGTCGTCGCCACCAATTACTTCGAGGTCCTTGCTAGAACCCTCATGAGCCAGTAAGTTAGGGCCAACGAGAGGCGTAATTGCGCTAAAATCCGCGGCGTCAGGTACCGTATCCCAGCTGCTTCTAGCCCTTTTCACGGGTAGGTGTTGCTCGCTGGCGGGAGAAAGGCAGAAACGTTTCGGGGAGGTTGACTCGTTACGAACAGTTGTATCCGTAACGTTATTGATGGGGATCTTGCTGTCCGCGCATGGATGATCAATGCTGCCTTTCCATACGAAATCGTGCCAATTTTTCGAGACTTTTGCGTAAATTCGGAGTAGCGAGGGCTGTAGCTGATCAGGAAACGCGCCGCCGAGGCCATAGGTTGTATGTCGCTTAAAAGGCCTGTGACCGCTTTGCCACGCAAACGCGACACCTTCGCCGGCTGCCGCTGTGACGTCGTCAAATCGATTAAAGGGGACGACAACCGACCTCACGTGCTTCTCTGCGATGGCGATGGAGACCTGACGGCCCCAATCCGGACGGGACTCCTGGTGTAGCGCCACTCATCAATGAGACGTTCCTGACGGAAGAACAACACGCCCTCTGGATTGACGGTGTGATGTTACCATCCTTACGTGGCGTGTTGCCCCCGACGTCGATGCAACATTTCCCAGCGACCTGGGCGATCGGTGCCAGTTTTATGCGAGCGAAGCATAACGAGCATCGAACATTGGACGTCGGAGGCACAAACCCAATACACTACGTAGTGAGTGAGGCATCAGTGCCGGGTTTATGGGAGACGATGTTGTCGAGGCTCGCAGACCCTCGATTCTCAATATTCCGAGGAATGTTCATAGTTTTCGAGATATACGGAACTAAGCTCACGTGGACTGACACTTCCTTCTCCCGCCTACGCGAGCGCGTTTTTTCCGCGCTAGACAAGAGTATTGATCGAGATTATCTTATCCGCGAGAAGACGTATTTTGACGTTGGCAAGGAGACCATCTCAAGGTCCACCCGCGTTCACTGGTGGAAGACATGTTGTTTACAGAACTGGCTGGACTCAGCGGACCCTCAATCTCACTTTGGACGCCGCATCTATCCCGTGAGCGGTACTCGAGATGCCGCGTGTATGAACATAACCCCAGCACAGCGGCATTTCTTGCATCCCCACATTGTGTATGCTCAGCGCTACAACAGCTACAAAGAACTTTTTGATGCAAGAAAGACATTTCCGTTCACGAACCGCAATATCGAAAGCATGCTCATTCCCCACAACCTCCTCCAGCTCTGGTCGAAAGCTGGGGGGGCACACTTGCGCACAACACACATTGACGAGCAAATCGTCCAAGCGGGAAAGCGCTCGTATTCGAATTCTAAGCAGCGTCTGAATGTATACTTTCAAGAATCTCAGGCCGCAAGTCTGGGGACAAGAGAGGAGTACCGGGTGCAGCTGGAAGTCTTCATGAATGTAGACCTGGATAGTCGACCCTTCCGCCACGCCGAGCCTCGACCATACTTCTCTGTCCCTACGACAGAAGCACTCTCATTCAAACGCTGGGAGCTAAATCGTTGGCTGGGCGCTCTGGACTATCTCTTAATAAGTACGATCCATCCAACGCCCGCATCAGGTGCTATGGGGGCTATGCTTGCGAAGATTATCAGCCTTGCCAGCAATGATACTGGCCATGGTCATCTAAGTGACCTGTACCGGGATTCTTATTCAACAAAACAAGGAGTTCAGCGTCTTGGCCTTGGAATTCAACGAACATCACAGGAGACCGGGATGGTTTGGCTGAAGCACTCCATGTTCGACTGGGATCACTTGCGGTTTCACAAGTCCATCGAGAGCCAGATCCGTTTCTTTATCCCTGACTCGCAGAGGACATACAAGCGACGTCAGCGGCAGGTGAGCGCCGCTACCAGGCTTTTCAACGGGGTGAACAATATCTCCGGGAGTTTACGAAAAGACAGTTCAGCAGGGAACACCCATAAGCTGGATCGACTACGGCGTATTTGCTACCTAGCCCTCACAATGGAGATGCTTAACCACGGAAAAAGCTGTCAGTCTTCGCCTCCGCCCAAGGATTTGGAAAGCTACAACTACGGCATCTGCAAAGCCTGGCTCACTCGGTACTATAGCGGGGACTTCTACATAGCGAGAGACTGGCGAATCTGTCATACGTGGCGGGAGCGCCCGACATGGGCCCAACTCGTTCAGCAGCTTTTCGACTGGGATGATCAGCATTTATACAAGGTTCCATTCACAAGACAACGTTGGGACAACTTCCAGCATCGCATCACAACCCGCCATGCATATCAGGGGATATCCCAAGCCTTGGGTACCGACGCTGCCAATGGCTGGAAGGACTCGCTCGGCACACATGGATGCCAGTTCTTCTGGATGCTACCAAAGTGCACCAGCTCGCGTTTCTCGAACCCAACAAAGAGAACATGCGAAGATGGTTCAAGGAAAAACTTTATGGGCTGGTATTCGGCTGGCCATGCGGAGCTGGCGAAATACCGAACGAACCAGGCTCTTCATGGTTGGAATTGGGCTAAACAGGACTTATGGGATTGGCAAGGCGGCTTGGTGGAAGAACATGATCCTGTCCAGCTTTTCGACAACCTTGAAGAGTTTGACTTCGTAGCCGAGGACGATCATGGCCACTCCGGGGTCCCGAGCCCCCTTAAGAGCAACGAGGAGGGAAGCGGAGGTGTATATGAGGTGGACCGAATTGTTGGAAGACGCGAACTTAGGCCAAGGTGCATTGAGTATCAGGTAGCATGGATTGGCTACCCTAGTCCGAAAGACTACACCTGGGACCCAATCTGGCAACTAAAGGCTGATATTCCGAAAATTGTAGAGGCATACGAGAGGAGGCAGAGAGATTTAAGGAACATGCGAAAGGCATAAGATACATAGCTATCAGCATGTTATAGTAATGGATCCGCCTTCTATCGCATCATTCCCGTAATTCAGGCTTTCTAACCATACGCCATACGCCATACGGCCCTGAATGGTTTATGCTTTATAATTTTTTCCCGTATGGTGTGACAAACCATATATTGCCCATACGAGAAATGATGTCATTGTAGTAATTCATGTTTCTGATTCAGTATGATCATTGTTCTGCTCCATCAAGTCTGAAGTGTGTCGCTCAACCTCTTCTACTCGTAACCCTGCCGTGATGCCACTACGAACCCAACTCTTCAAGCACTCTCCTCTTTCTATCGTCCGTGCCCCGAGGAGCATCCGATCCCAAGAGATGGTACGCCTGGCGCCTGAGAATGTACGCTCTGGATCTGCAGACATCGCGGGTATTGAGAGTATATCGATTGCCATCTTAGACAATCGAGGGAAACGATCCCGTTGTTCGTCGCGAAGCCACCAGGCGAGCGGCGAATCGTCAATCTGGATCGGAGACTGAGCTGTGAAGGCCTCATACTCGTCTGCATCAGATCCCTTACCTATGACGTCGAGCTCCTGTGCAAGCAAGTCATACTCGTCCTTCTGTATTATAGACACTTTGGAAGGCGTTCCGGAAGTTGCGGGCAAGCTCATGTACTCTTCTTCCCAAAGTTTTCTCACTGCCTCAAACGTACTCTTATGCCATGACTTCGGCCAGTTCTTTTCGATATGAGTCTTTCCTCGCGATGGATGAAGGATGAGCGCTGCGCCGTAAGCTGGGCTCTCATCAGAAAGCCGATAGTACTTGTCGAAAACGTGCCAGCTTGTCAACACTGGGCCCAGCAACTGCTGATTAGACTTGTACTTCTCGAACGCTTGCTGGTAGTGCTTATGGAGAACATCCATCGTGAAGAGAGTGCGATCTAGTGTTGAGCGATGACTCTCAGTCAGGAGCGTAATCCTCCAGAATGGCTGCAAAAAATTCCTTATCTTTCTAAGGATTTGCCAGTCTCGAGGTGCCAGATAATCATTGGCGAGTGTCTCGTAGTATTTGTCCTGATACCACTTGACATGTTCCTCTTTCTCAAGAGTCGTGTCGAGTAGAAGAAACCAAGAATTCCAGCGCGTGTCGTTATCGAGGCCGAGAACCTTGCCTGCCCGCGTACGGAAAGCGTTGTATCTGAAATCATTTGCTCTGATATGGACTGCGATGTTATGTACCTTACCGAGCGGGCCAAGTTGACTCCAGCCACGCTCCTTCCGCTTTTTCCACCCTTGCATCATGATCAAGTCGCATGGCGTTTGGTCCATCTCGTCCATTTGCCTGCATGCTTCGAGTACGGCCTCTTTGTTGTCCATGAAAAGAAAAGCCTGGACGCAGAGGTTGATGGCATGACCATGGCATCGGATTCGTCGCTGCTTGGCGCTCCATGTGATATTTCGGCTTTTTAAGTAGCTGCTCATTAGGCGACAAAGCACGTCATTTGAGCCATGGTTGTCTCCAGTAAAGTATCCCAGCTGACTTGCTATGCCATAGCCTTCGATGACTTGCTGAAGCAGCTTCCATTGTTCATCTCCGCTGTGGCTCCCAGGTCCATCTATTCCAGGAAGCTCTGACAAAGCCAGCAACGCCTGTGATGGAGTTCTTCGGTCCTCCTGCACGAATTGAACGCAAACACCGAGGAAACCTTTGTGGTTTGGGGCGCTCCACACGTCAGCGGATAGGTGAAGCCTGGAGGATGAGGATCGAAGCCGCCTCCGCAATATATCTTTATGAACTGCGTAGAAATTCGCGCAAAGCTTCTGAATGTGGCCATGCGAGGTACTTATTAGCCCCTCCGCTGTATAATTCGCCGCCATGAGCAGAGAATGCAGCTCAGGCCATGTGTTACAGTTGTACGGCAGGTTCCGAACAGTGACAAGTTGAACCAAAGCTTCCATGGCAGCTTTCGGATTAATCACCTCCCGCAGGACTTGCTCTTCCCTCTCCTGAAACCTGGTAAGCTCAAGCTCTCCAGCTTTGTTGAATGCGTCCTTCAAGAGGTTGCGACATGCTTTCTTGGTAAAGCTGGACTCGAACCCAGTCACGTCAATTGTGTGGACCTTGAGCAAGTGATTGCGAAACGTGGTGGAGACGTAAGTCGAATAAGTCGGGCTATTGCAATATTTGCAGTAGAACACCAAGTTCTGTTTGAGTCCACCACGCTCGGGCTCGGATCCCCGAGGTTTCCGTGTGTGTTCCCAGGTGGCATCCGCTGTGGTCATTCGTTTGCGCTTTGGAATTGTCGACGAGCCTATCTCAAAAGGCGCAAACTCGTGTTCGTCTTCGAACCGAATGATCTCTGTAGCTGGAGCGGACTCACAACTACCGTCCTCAATCGGGCTGTGGGACGAGGATGATGGCATCATCAGAACTGCAAACCACAACAATTCAGCTTGGAACTGACGTGGAACTCTGAGTGACAAATGCTGTCTGTACCATGGCCCATGGGGAATCATTTCAAGGCTCACAATGGCCCGACGAATATTTATAGACTCATGAATTTTACATGTTCACTTACTAGGGCCAAGGCTACCCTAAGGCTTAAGCTGATACCAGTCCTGAGCGTTTCATTGTCGTTCGGCGTAGCTGAAGGCAGAATACATGGTCTCGTACGATCCTCCCACGGACTTACACTTCTGCAACGTCATTGTCCTGGCAAAGATCCATTTCAAAGCATTTGAACAATGTCCTGTGGAGAAGTTTCTCTCCCAGCGTTGCCGTCAAGTAACTGTGGCGCTTCGTAAGTTGCGAGGAGCATCGCTTAGAAAAGCATTATTTCCGGGAAAAATGTAACCTTGAGCTCGGAGGAACCTTCCCCCGCGTATGACCATATATGATCATACACTGATGTCGTATGGTATATGTTTATTGACAATATATGGGCAATATATGGTTTATTTAAACCATACGCGTATGATTAGAAAGCCTGCTACAGAGCACGAGGAATGTATCCCACGCGTCGGCCAACGCGCGTAACGTGCGACGAGTCTCGTCTTCATCAACATCTTCATGAACAAAACGACACCACTAGCATGAACTGCCATGGCTGACAGCATTGCCCCGTTTGTTCACCTTCGCGGGTATTCAATCGTCGTATGCAAGTCATGTGGCTTTGGCTGTGTCGCCGACGAGGTCGCCTCCCACTTACAATCGCGGCATCGCAATCTAACCGTGGCGGAACGGCGCGCTGTGGAGCACGCCGTCAAGGCGATCCCAAATCTGCTTCGTAGGCAAGACGAGTTGATCAAACTGGAAATCCCTCCGCAAGCTATTGACCAAATCCTTTGCCTTGCTGCGCCAAAGAAGGACGGCTTGAACTATTGCAGATATCCCTTTGTCACTCGCAAGATCCAGACAATGCAAGCCCATTGTCGTGACAGACACGGCGTGTCACGCGCCTGAAGTGCTGGGCTGGGATGGACGGCTGGACGATTCCAAATCCTGGCTAGGTTGGATAATCTGCATTAAAGCACGAGGCTGGACAGCCTCGTGCAGGTATAAAAGTGTCATCGCATAGCACTGAAAGAGCTCGTCAGAGATCAGAATTAGCCACCTCGTCGAGATAATCTTCAACAAAGCAAGATACCTATCCGGGATGGTTTTCGAGATAAAGTAAAGAAAATACAGTCCTGAGTGAAATAATGACTGAAACTTGGTTGTAGATACGCTAGCGATTCAATGACTTTGCTGTGTCTATTACTTGTGACATGTCGTTGCTCTAGACTACCTTGCTCTTTTCCAAACTTTGACTCGCATGTTTGTCGGATAGGAAAACCAAAGCGACCGATAGGCCATTGGCCTGTGCTTGTCGACAAGCTCCATGTCGAATTGCGCCAACAGCTGGCTTACGAATTTGGTCATTTCCACCTTGGCGAGATTCTTGCCTATGCACGTCCGAGCGCCAAAGCCAAACTGCATCGATGTGTGAGTGACTGGGCTTGAGCATCACCAATAGGGAGTCACCTTACCGTTGCATCAAACTTGTTCATCATGTTGACCCTCTCCTCGTCTGCGCCGTCCGTAGCTAGCCATCTTGACGGGTTGAAGTCGTTGGCGTCGTCGCCAAATATTTCCTTGCACCGATTTTGGGATAGCGGACTGATGCTGACCGTCGCAGTGCCTGGAATGTGGTAATGTCCTACTTTGACACCCTCGCTAGGCAGTGTGCGAGGCAATTGCCAGAGGATGCTAGGATGCAACCTCGTAGCCTCCTTGATGCAGGCTTCGAGAAACGGAAGTCGTCTTGCCCCATCGTAAGACAGTCGCGGGTTCCCATCAGCAGATTCGGTGATGGCGGCATCGACTTCGCGTTGGACTCGGGCGTACACGTCCCTGTGGACGAGGAGCTGGCCAACAACACAGGAAATCCCAATGGCAGTGGTGTCTGCGCCTGCGCCAATAATATTGCCGCCTTCGCCCTGAACATCCACATCAGTCACCAAACGTCCTGCCGGATCCTTCATAGCGAGAAAGTGGTCAAGCATATCGGGGCTCGTCGACTTGTCGTCATGCCGAAGACGCCTGCGTGTGATTTGGTTTGAAAGCCATTGTTGAAAATAGGCAGCGCCGCTGGCTGGGCCAAACCTGGCCAAGACGCTTTGCAGATGGAAAATAAGCTTGGCTTGACCGGGCATGTAGCCAATGTTGGCACACACAAAGAAGTATTGGTGTATGGATCGGATGAGGCCTTGAGGGTCCGAGCCGGCCTTGACTACACCCAACTCTCCACCCAGAGCCAGCATGCCGACCACATCGAAGGCAAAGTAATTGGCCCATTCGTAGAAATCGAATTCCTGACCGGTTTGCGCAAAGTGTTCGAATCTAGACCACAGGTCGTCCGCCACAGACTGGATGCGCGACTCCATGGCGACGATGCTAGTCATGGCATATACTGATGCGATGCGTCGGCGCAGAAACGCGTGCTCATGAGGGTCCGTGGCCTGGAAGACTCCAACCTTGCCGCCATTTGGTGTCCAAACGTCGTACCAAGCGGTCTACATGACGCACTCAGTCGTCAGTAAAAAGTGCCGCTGATGTGACCATCGTATCGCCAACTGACCTTTTTCGCGGATGATTTATGACCGTACACTGTGGCCAGGGCGTCCTTGTCCACGAAGCTGACCTCGTTGGGTGCGAGGCGAACAACGCTGCCGTATTTTTCATGTAGTGCCAAGATCTTGTCGTGCCAGGTACCGTCGAGGTATGCTTTGGTTCGCCAGAGCTCAGTCATCTTTGCCATGGTCGGGCCAGGGATGTGGCTCAGCGGATGGAAGAAGAGCCGGTAAAGTGCGGTGCATGCGAAGCTCACGAGAAGCCCTACACCAATCACACTGGGCTGCAAGAGCCCAAGGATCGTGGGCGATGGCTCCATGGCGGTATGAATTGAACCGATGCAGGAAGTCGCGTGCCGACTCGGACAATGGAAGATTTTGTAATGGTTGTTGCAGTCTTGTCATTAGCACCATCGAAACGAGGCCGGTTATACATATAAGTGAAGTCGTGGCCAACAGATGCTCCGGGCGGGAACTCGGAATCTTGAACGATTCAGTTCGGGCTCGGCATAACGAATCGAGTCCGTTCTCAATGGACATCATCATGGAGGGAGGCTAGTAAAATGTACGAGCCGGCGAGTACATGTACCCATTTACGGCATGCAACCATGGCCGGAGACTCGGAGTAAAGGCCACAAGTACTTGGGACAGCAGGGCAGCTCGATAAACGCACCATTTTTGCGCAGATAATCCTCGCTAGTATTGAGGAAAATTATTCACGGGCAAACGGACAGCGTCCAGACTCAAAACGATAAGATATCAAAGCAGAAATAAGCAAGTCGGAGACATCTCTGCGATTGCTTGAATTGAGTTAAAGGCACCATTCTTGGCCATTGCAGCGTGAATGGATTCATGACGAGGTACAACAACGACATCGTCGGCGCATCCACCAGGAAATCAAGACGCAGCTAATTGCCTAGGTATATCTCGGCTAATGACAGGGTGCATGTCGATCCCGTGATGCGTTACGTCTGAACCGCGCGGCTCGGGGTCAACTGCATTTCTGCAGCCCGACGCTACGGTTGTCGTGCCTCGGCTAGAGCCGTCATACTTGCGCCAAAACTGGCTCCTTAACTCTTCGACAAGTCTTGTTAACGGCTTGAATGACGCCTCCTTGAATGTTCGGCTCCTTCTTCAGTTCTATGCGATGACTGGTCAACATGTCGATCCGAAACAAACATGGCATAATATCGTACCAACCGATCCGGTTTCTCTTTCAACTATCGTGTACTTTCCTCGGGGTCTTGCGCCTTCCATATTACGCCGCAGTATCTCTCATCCCATCCCTCAGGCCTAACAAAAGATGGACGGCGAAGCAGACATTCATGACCCGCCTCACCTACCCCCTCTTAGACGCCCTTTCTCACGTGGGCATCACGGAAACGCTCACCTTGGAGCCAGGCGAAGAGGGTGAGCGGTTCCAGAGGGTGCCGGTGCCTCCACCGAATACCTACAGCCTCCAGGGACCACTGGCATCTGAGTGTGTCGAGACCGCAGAAATTGGAGGAACCTGGTTCCCTCAGGCGCCAGGGCCCGACGCAAGCTCCTTGACGGTCGTGCTTCACCTCCATGGCGGGGCTTTTATCATGGGGGACGGGCGCTCGAGGCAATGCGGCGCTATGGCCAAGCACTATTTGGACAAAGGGAGTGCTGATGCCGTCTTCTCCTTGCAATACCGACTCTCGGGTCGCGGGGGCATGAATCCGTTTCCCGCCGCTCTCCAGGACGCGCTATCCGGATACTTGTTCCTGTTGCACCAAGTCGGCATACCCGCGAGTCAGATCATCCTTGCCGGCGACAGCGCGGGCGGGAATCTTGCGACGGCCTTGCTGCGATATATCGCCGAGTTCGGCTCCGATATCGAACCACCAAAGTGCGCTGTCCTGCTCTCGCCATGGGTCGATCCCTTTGAGCTGGATCTGACGGGGACGCCTCAGCGTGCGACTGATTATCTCCCACCCTCCAATCTCAGTGAGAGCCCCTATGATACTCCAAGATTCATCACGGCTGCCGATTACGAGACTAACATCACGGCTACAGGTTGGGGTGCCCATGCGTATGCAAACGACAGGCCCGATTCGAGGGCCGATCCGTACATCACACCGCTAGGCCATCCCTTTTCGACGCCTGTTCCCCTATTTGTCAATGTGGGGACGGCAGAGGTGTTTCTGACGTGCGTAACAAAGTGGGCGGCGGAGATGCGAGGGATCGAGGGAAACACTTTGGAGCTGAATTACGAGGAGGATGCAGTCCACGACACTCTTCTGGTAGCTCCAATCATGGGATTTGAAGAGAGTGCGTCAAACGTCGCGGCAAAGGTTGTCGACTTTGTGAAGAGATGCTAGCGGTCTGAAATGGTCAGACGAGATAATCCTTCTCAAGAATGGGCACTCGCAATTAGATTCAGCTCTGGTAGCAAGCCTTGATCTCATCTATAGATGAAGGACCCTGACTTTGTCCTCGAACAGCCAGGCAACACAACTCAATCAACCTGAAACAAAGATTATACCTCGATATCGACCATGAGTCTTTGAAACTAGATAAACCGGCTACTTTTGCATGATATCAATACAACAACTTACAATAGCCGTAGCTGGCGTCCACCCTTTTTTTGTTGGATTCGCAAGCCGGCAGGGCGCAGTGTCGCCGCGCATAAGATGCGCCCCATACGTTACTCGACACAAGATGCACCATCTGACCCTCTTCTACGAAGTCCTTGGCGGGGCTAGCTTTCCGGAAGTCGAGCTCGCTTCTGTCGATTTGCAACAAGGTGAAGGGCAATCGCATCCTAGTCTTGTCCAGGTGGCGATCAACTCAACGTCAACCAAGGTGCCGAGAACGCTATCGACCCACCTACTACCGTAATGGTATACAAGGCAGGCCATATCAGTAGGGCGAGCTACCGATCGTTGCTTGTGGCGCAATACGGTTCCTGAGTCTGGATGTCTTCGATGCTGGCGTGTGTACCGCGGCAAAAGGCGCTGGCCTCGACGAAGCCTGTACTTCGTAAGCTTTTCTAAGGTCAAGTGCCAAATCTATACCCCCAGCTGCGACAGGCGGATCCGAAGTGTCTTCATAGACATTATAGATTTGTGAAGGAGCCATTATGACGCGTATTGGCGAAAACGTCTCTCAATCAACAAGCGATGGAGACGTTCACTTGATAGCGAAGGCTGGCAGGGATGTGATCAGCATGACCACAGAAAATGGAAGGGGGCAAGAGCACATCCAGAGTGGCGCATCATTCATTATTAATGATCAATATAATGATAATGAGATGATAATGATCATTATCAATCATGTCATTGGGGCCTACCCTAGATAATGATCATTTCATTGAGCGAGGTGCAATGACATCCTTCCTTGCATTTTTACTTTCTTGGCACGCTAGTGTTAAGGAAGTAGCCCATCCGCACATACTTTCTCCTGACAAGTGCTTTCGTCAAACCTCCAACCGAGCCGCGCGCAAGCGCCGGCAGCGACCATGGCACCAGCCTCAGGTTCGCATGCCGACCCCAACGCCTTGAAACAAGGCAATCAATTAGTCTCCCAATTCCAAATTCGACCCAGCTACCCGACCGAGACTCGCCGAAATGACCCAGCCTTTGCGGCTCAGCAGCTGGCCCAGTCGACCCTTCCAACCGAATCGCCCGAAGCTGCCGTCACGGAAGCAGCGCAGCTAGACAACGCCTCGAATCTCGTCGAACCGCAGAGAACCACCGAATATGCGCCAGTCTCCATCCTCGAAGCGGCCACGAAGATTGCGCACGACCAGACGGCGGTCCATAACGCCAAATTGGCAGTGTTACGGGCTTTCAGCGAAGCATTCGAACGAGCAGCGAAGCAGTTCACATCCGACACCGAGAACACGATAGCGAAGCAAGCCGCCACTAAATTCCTCGAATTCTGGTCCCAATCGCTCGCCGACTTCGAAGGACCGCAGAGACCTACATACAGCAGCGTTGCTGCATCTGGTAGAAAGCCACAAGGACAACTGTCCTCTACGGCTTCCGCCCCACCGCGGCAGCCAAAACAGCAGAGCACCACGTTTCGCCAGCCAGCGCGACCGCCCGTGTCCCCGCCAAAGGAAGACCTCCGTGTCTTCGTCCGACTCGACGCTAATGCCCCGGCCCGCAATCACGAAAGATACGCAATCCGGACCCACATCGCCGCTCGACTCGGCATTGACCTGCGCCGCATTCCGGCAGCCTTCCCCGTGAACACGGGCTGGGCCGTTCAGACATCGGATGTGGCCACGCGTGACTTGCTTTTAGAACGACATGCGGATTGGGCCGCAGAACTGACCGCCGCAGCCGTAGAGATAAGCCAGAAATGGCACTCATACGTAGTGACCGATTGTCCCCGTAGACTCACAGACCTACGGGGCATCGAGATCAACTTCGAGGAGGCGGTCGAAGAAGAAATCATCTGCCAAACTGGCCTGAATCCCGTCAGCGTGCGTCCATCGCGACACGACCCCGGCAACATGCCCACTCAGACCCTGATTGTGTCATTTCTGGAACCTACCCCAAGACCCTGGAGGCTTTTCGGCTCCAGCCGTCCCGCCCGCTATATCGACAAGCCCAGCATTCCAAGCCAGTGCGACAGATGCTGGGACTATCACGCGCGCCATAGCTGCGACCGGACGGTGCGCTGCCGACGATGCGGCCAAATCGACCATCGCGATCAAGAGTGCACCGCCCTCGAGCAATGCGCAAACTGCCTCGGACCACATTGCGCTGACAACCCCAGATGCCCTGCTCGCCCCAAGCGCGTCCATGGCATGATACGACGTTTGACGAAAGAGGAGAAGAGACTGGTAAGGCATGCGGGAGCTCAGCTCTTCGCGCAGCAGAAGAAACAGACAGCAGATCATGAGGTAGCCGAACGTCCTCCTGAGAGCTCACGTTCGGGCCAATCACGCTCCCCTGAGCAACAGGAAGCCGGAGTAAATGGAAGTCCTAGTGGCAGCGCCCCCGAAGAGCGAGCCGCGCCCTCGCCACCGTGCATAGTCGTGGCTACAACGCCGCCGCCGCCGCAAGCGAGCAGCGACAATCAGTTCGCGCCTGTCGCCCCGTCGAAGAAACGACGCACTAGTCCTGTGATGCTACCCTAATGCCTCGACTCCCTACACACAGACGAAACGACAGAAGGACCCTGCGAGTCTTCCAGGCCAATGTAGGCAGGTTTCCTGCGGCGCATGATACTGCGCTCGCGCTGGCTGATTCGGAGCGATTCGACCTTGTCCTGCTGCAGGAACCATGGACAGGACTGCAGAATAGCCGATGCCTTACCAAGACGCATCCGGCCTATGACACATTCTCACCTGTCACCGACTGGGACGATCGCGACACTCGGCCCAGAGTCATGACATACGTTCGGCGCTCCGCGGGCCTTGTCGCTGATCAGAAGAGACCAGCGACGACTCGCGATATCCTCTGGCTGACCGTGAATGGCTTGACGGTAGTAAACTTCTATCGACAGCCGTTCTACGATGTTGCTCTGGAGATCCTGCTTCGTTGGAGTGCGACGGAGAAATGCCTCGTATGTGGTGATTTCAACGCCAAACACCCCAGCTGGCAAGCTGGTCGGCAGGAGCGCCGAGGCGAGAACATTGCGTACTGGGCAATGAACAACGGACTTAGCCTATTGAATGCTGCCGATATTCCGACTAACGCACACGGCAACACGATCGATCTCGCATTCTCAAACGTACCTCTGGCCGACGCGGTGGTCGAGGATCATCTAGCAACCGGCTCCGACCACTTTACTCTCAGCATCACGCTGCCTTGCCAAGACCTAGCACCTCTCCCACTATGCAAGATCCGCCTCAACTCCGATGAGGAGCTGAAGCAATTTGTCGAAATGGTAGAAGTCGGAGCAGCTTTCATTCCGACTGCGACCTCGTCCCCCTCCGAGCTTGACGATCTTGCCTCGGCGTTGGTGAACCTTCTTGGCTGCGCGGCCAGGGCTGCTGGCCGACCCGTTCGTAAGACTCCACATGGGGCATTGTGGTGGACCGAGGATTGCGCAAGGGCCGCGGCCAATTATCGCGCGTGGAGGAGAGTTTATCCCCTTGGATTCGACCGAGAAGTGCAGCTCGCTAAGCGAGAGTTTCACAACATAGTGCGCCGAGCAAAACGTCTCTACTGGCGCAACTTGATCGACAGCTTCACCGATGGTGATTCCGTCTTCAGGGCGGTTCGCTGGCTAAAAGCTCCGGGTCCGTTCCAAGCCCCTCCCTTGAGAGTGGATGGCCGAGTATACGAAACACAACGAGAGAAGGCCACTGCCTTGCGACGGGTCACGTTGGAGCGGCGCACAGCCAGCGACGACATCCCAGATCCGTGGATCCCCGTAAATGCTGATAAGATGATTCCCTTTCCCGATCAAGTCTCCTTTGGGGAGGTCTGCGACGCCACTTTGCGCACCGGAAACACATCTCCAGGCTCGGATAACATTACGGTACGAATGCTCCGGGCCATCTGGCACGTCATTGGAGGACCCGTTCACCAGCTATATCAAGGCTACCTCAACATTGGCCACCACCCGAAGCCTTTTCGAGAGGCAGAGGTGGTTATGATAGCTAAACCAGGACGCAGAGATCTTACTACACCCCGCGCTTGGCGTCCCATCTCGCTCCTGTCCTGCCTCGGTAAGGGCCTCGAGCGGCTTATTGCACGCCGCCTAGCGTGGGCCTCAATTCACTTCGGCATTCTGCATCCGCAACAAATCGGTGCGCTCCCAAAGAGATCGGCTGTGGACCTCGTGGCCGCCCTAGTTCACGACATCGAAGAAGCGTTCGCGCGCAAGCAAGTTGCAACCCTGGTCACATTGGATATACAGGGTGCCTTTGACACGGTTCTGCGCAACAGGCTGGTCCTCCGCCTTCGAAAGCAGGGTTGGCCTCTGAACCTCGCGCGCTGGGTCTGCTCTTTCATGCAGGACAGGTCGGCACGCATCCGCTATGAAGGCACTGTGACGCACTCATCGCCCCTCCTGTGCGGCCTGCCACAGGGATCGCCAGTCTCGCCGATTCTCTTCCTACTATACACAGAGCCGATCTACCGTCTGGGCAGCTCCAATGGCCGCTTCGGTTACGCGGACGACACCGCCATTCTGTGCGTCGGCGATAGCCTCGAAGAGACGTCCGCCGAGGCATCTCGTCATGTACAAGAGCTTCTTGCGTGGGGCGTCGTCAACGGGATCTCTTTCGACCCCGAGAAGACAGAGGTCATGCACTTCTCTCGATCGAAGCCCAAGACGGCTCCGGCAGTGCTCCACGGCGACCAAGACGGCTCCGGCAGTGCTCCACGGCGAGATTGAGAAACGGCCGGATGAAGCGATGCGCTGGCTCGGCGTTTGGCTCGACAGCACTCTCTCTTTCAAGACACACGTCGAGAAATGGACAGCCAAGGCGCAATCCGTTGCCTTCCATCTCAAAAGACTGACAAACACTCAGCATGGTCCTCTACCGAGTGCTGTGCGGCGAGCTGTCTGCGCTTGCGTCCTCCCTGTTCTACTGTACGCGGCGGAAGCCTGGTACCCCGGTTCGACGTGCCCGCGCTGGACAAAACCTTGCAAAGAGGGATCATCCAGGATTGGCAGGCTCGTCAAGAAGATGAGCAAGGCCCTCTACACGTCTCTCCGGGCCATTCTACCGGCGTGGAAGACAACGCCGACCAACGTTATGCATAGAGAGGCAGGAATACCGCCCGTGCCTCTGCTTCTCGAGGCGCGTCGAACGGCCTTTGCTGCGCGCCTTAAGGCGCTCGACGAGGCTCACCCGCTCGTGAAACGCACGTCAAGACCACGAGCTCCCGTCATAAGCGCAAACTCGCTCATCAAATTGAAGTACAGAAACCCGCCTCAGCCCTTCCGGACCAGACTACAGCGCACCGACGAAATGCTACCGGGCTGCCCGAGACCGGCTTTACTGCAGCGCGGATTTGCTGAAGAGCAGGATGCGCCTCTCCAGAGTGCATCGAAAAGTGAGACAGCGAGGAACTTTCGCGACTGGCTCCAGACACTGTCACCACGGACTCTTGTTGTCTATTCCGACGGCTCGCGCTCGGACGGAGGTCACGTCGGATACGGCTTTGTCGTTCACCAGGACGGATCCGCAGTCCTGAGCGTCAAGGGCCGCCTCGGACCTGCTGAAGTATTTGATGCCGAAGCGAGAGGAGCGCTAGAGGGACTAAAGGCTGCGGTGCGCCTCCCAGACTCTGACGGCATCTTCGTATGCCTCGACAACATCGCGACTGCAAGGTGCCTGCGAGGCACGCCAAGCGACTCATCACAAGACATCTTTCTCGAGTTTCAAGCTTTGGCGCGGCAACACGGGGCCGTGGAGGTCCGTTGGATCCCCGGCCATGCTGGGATCCCAGGTAACGAGGAAGCTGATGTTCTAGCGAAAGCAGGGGCGTCTCTGCCAGAACCTGCTGATAATGCCCCGACGCTAGCGCGCCTGCGAAAAATTGCCAGAGAGCGGCCAAAAGAGGCTTTCCAGACCTGGTGGCAGGCCTCTGCACCCGAACAGTACAGAGCTCTAGATCTCGCGGCAACGACTGGCTGCCCGCCAGAATTGGCGCTCTCTCGGCCACTGCTCCATCATTTGCTGGCAGCAAGGACGGGCCATGGAGATTTTGCTGACTATCATGAAAGGCTCAATCATCAGGATGCGCGACTAACGTGCTCATGCGGCCGACGCAAAGACCCGACACACATCTTCTATTGCCGGAAGGTAGCACCCCGATACCGCGTAAGGCTGACACCGTCACCGCCCAGAGCTGTTGCCTGCGCAATCGGCAAAGACTTTGATAAGTTTGTCAAACTGGCGAAATCAAGCTCCTTCTTCGGGGGAATCTCCCGCCGAGACTAGACCACCCTTGCTCTTCTTCCTCTTCCCGGTTATCCGTCCAAACCCCTCCTCTCATTCATCGGCCTCGAATGGCACTACGGTCTCGCGACCATGTGCCCACCGAGGCCTTCGCGGGCTGCAAGGCCCTTACCATTTTGGCTGACCATTTTATATACAGCCTCTTTCAATACGCCTGGACGTCCCGTTGACGGGCAACGAGCTTATCATGAGCGCCTTTGAGCCGATGAAATGCTGGATAGCGGAATCGATGTGTTGTGTAGCATGTAGATAGCCACTAGCTCAGCACGTCCTGTGCTTCCCTCGCGGAGACCTGAGCAGCCACTGGCTGCTGGACGAAAAATACATTGAATTGAATTGAATTGAATGGACCATTTTCAACAGCGCGAGCCAATCCTAGGAACCGCAAGACGGCCCCTTACCCACAGCCCAGCAGACGGGCTAGTCAACCTTACCCGCCGAGACAATCGACGCTGCCGTTACGGGAGGAGCGCAGCTTGAACGACCCTCGGGCCTCCGCGCCCCGACCAGGACCACCGAACATTTGCCAGTGCCCATCATCGAAGGGGCTGAAAAGATCGCTCGCGATCAGACAGCAATCCACGAAGCCAAACTGGCTGTCCTTCGGGCCCTAAGCGATGCATTTGAACAAGCAACCAGGCAATTGACGTCCGACGCCGAGAACAGCATCGCCAAGCAACTCGCCACCAAGTTCCTGAAGTTTTGGGAACAGTCGCTCGCCGAATTCGAAGGACCATCGAAACCCACGTACAGCAGCGTCTTAACTTCCGGCAGGAAGCCCAAAGGGCAGCTGGCCATCACGACCCTCGCCCCACCACTACGGAGACAATAAACGGCTATTCACCTGCGAGGGCGACCGCCCGCATCCCCACCGAAAGAAGACCTGCGTGTCTTCGTCCGACTCGACGTTAATGCTCCGGCCCGAAATCACGAAAGGTACGCAATCTGGACCACATTGCCGATCGACTCAGTATCGACTTGCGCCGCATCCCTGCAGCCTTCCCGGTCAACACGGGCTGAGCTGTTCAGACATCGGACGTGGCCACCCGTGGACTCACGGACCTGCGAGGCGTCGACATCAACTACGATGAGGCGCTCAAAGAAGAGATTATTTGCCAAACCGGACTGAATCCTATCAGCGTACGTCCATCGCGACACGACTCTGTTGACATGCCCAACCAGACCCTGATAGTGTCGTTCCTGGAACCCACACCGGGACCCTGGAGACTTTTCAGCGCCAGTCGTCTCGCCCATTACTTACATCGACAAACCCAGCATTCCTAGTCTATGCGACAATTGCTGGGGCTTCCACGCTCGCCACATTCAGTGTGTCCATTAACCAAGTAACTTGACTTGGTTGCTTGAAGTTGGTTGATTACATAACAGTCAATCACGAGTAACGATTTCTCCGACCAAGCAAAAGTAAAGCTTTCTGTATTACTCGGGTTTACTCCAAGTTACCTGACTAGCGTTGATTTCAGGCAATTTCGTGATACCCTTGTCATGAAAGGGGACGAACCCCTTTTCCTCTCGCCGATTGAGCTTGGTGATTATAGTCACCTTCTTCGTGCCTGATTCGTCAACGTCCTGCAAAAATACCCAACGCCGAGGAAGCCAGCAATGCCTTCTCACTCAGCTTTCGATCCTTGCAATCATCTCGGGCACGTTACACCCCCCAGGACGCCTTCCCAGTCGGTCCCCGACGAGCCAAGCATCTCCCATGAAAGGGACTTGCCAAAGGCATCGCAATGCGTTTTCCCTATATCTTGGGACAAGATTCGTTATGACAGAAAACCGTTGGCCACCATACGATATCGTCAGCCTCACAAGCGCGCGATGAACTCGAGGGCGCAACCATCGATAATCTACAAACACGGTGCGCAACTCACGACAGACGGCGACAACAAGTTCTGGCTTTGCAAATATTGCCATGTGAGCGGACGCCACTACACGGCGCTCTTTGCCAGCGAGAGTACGACAAGCATCATCTATCACCTTAGGCACCACCATAAACTTGCCGAGTTCGGTTACAAAGTGGCAGGTTCCGACCCATTCAGCATCTCTCAAGGAGCCACCAAGGCCGCGTCATACTTGGGGAGCCGACGTATGGTGTTCAATGACCTGCAGTTTCGAAGTCATTTTGCCGACTGGGTCATTGATCTTGATTTGACCTTCCGCCAAGCGACTCACCGACGAACAAATGAAATGTTTGCGTTATGCCTGGAAGAAATCGACAAAGTTTTGCCGAAAAGCCCGTCAGCACTGAGCGGTTGGGTTTGCGAAAAATGGTTCGGTGACGACGGCAGGCGAGCATGGTTGAAAGAACAGCTCCGACTGTCCAAGAGCAAAATTCACGTCTCGACAGATGCTTGGACATCTGAAGAAGGAACCAACTATTTGGCTATAGCTTCTCACTTTCTAGACGCTGCATACAAGCTGCAAACGGCTTTGCTGGATTTGCCGGTTTTGAAGGGGCCCCATACTGGCGAGAATATGGCCAAAGTGCTTGCAGCGGTCGTGGAGTCATACGAGATCGGTCAGAACGTTGGTTTCTTCATGATGGACAACGCAAGTAGTAACGACACTTGCATTCGAGAGCTAGCGAAGCGCTATCCTGTCATCAAGCCTCAGAGTCGCCTGCGTTGTGGCGGGCATATGCTTAACCTAATCGTCAAAGCCCTTCTCTTAGGTCAGGGTGTCGGCAAGTTGGAGAAACAACTTTGCGGCGCGTCTGAAGAGGAGCGTTTCGAAATCTGGAGAAAGCATAGCTTCGTCGGCAAACTTCACAATTTCTGTGTTTGGGTAAACAGAAGTGACCAAAGGCGGGAACTGCTGAAACGGTATATTTTGCAGGCTTACGAGGAAGGCAGCATCGAAAAGCTCTACACTAGAGTCCTGGTCGACGGCGGAATCCGCTGGAACTCTGCATATGCAATGATTCAGAGGGCGGTGAAGCTCCGTCATGCGATTGATCTGTTTTTCCTCAACTATTGCTACAATGGCGTAGGGTACGACATCTCGCAAGACGTACTAACCCCACAAACCAGGGCGGGATTCTCTTTTGTTCATCATCCGGCGAATAAGCTCTCCAAGGAGTATCTCAAGCTCTGCGAACGCGCCTGCACAGGCTCACCAGCAGGGCTTATACAGCGAGGCAAATGGAACTTTGGGCTTGTGCAGGAGTATCTCAGCAAGGAGACGCAATTCCTCGAGGTTCTCGCCGTGCTGATGCACATCTGTGGCGGCGGTCTGCCTAGAAGCCCAGACATTCTACACCTTCGGTGCGAGAATACAGGTAGCGTGGAGCGCGGCATATACGTACACGATGGGTCGCTCTTTTACCTGACCCGTAGCCACAAGGCAAAAGGGTCGACCAACATGGAGTTTTTCGTGGCCAGATTTCTCCCTAGGGCTGTTGGACGACTTTTGTTCTATTATCTTGCATATATCAGACCATTCGTCGATATGCTCTCACGCGAGGTTTTGTCGATACACGGCCCCTGCTGCACGTATTTATTCAGGAGAGGAGCCGGGCCTACAGCGGAGCCTTGGTATCCTTCCCGTTTATCGAGACTTATCAGGCAGACGTCGGCAATGACCTGGGGCAACGGAGGGGTGTCGACGCAGCTGCTACGCCAGCTCTCCGTCGGGATCACGGAGAAACACGTCCGACACGCTGCCAGGGGATTCAACTTGTATGACGACTGCAGCGCGCAAGCAGATAGGGATATGGTGTTTGCGTGGCAGACGGGACACCGCCCGCTGCAGCGCGCCGCTACGTATGGACTCGACGGCGCTTTCCCTACAAGACTACAACCAGCTCTTCTGGAGCGATATCGCTAGGCTTCGTCCTGTTGGCACAACTTTTTGGGACTTGACACTGATGATTCGCTGGCGATGGCGCAGGTTGAAACGACAAAAAGACCCTTCTGTCCTTCAGATATGGAAATGTCCAGCAAGAAGCCAAAACTGGCTCAAGTCTTCCAGGAAGGGCCGGCCTTGGCGCAAGCTTAGGTTCAAGACGCGATTCGCAGTTTACGTGAAGCTCTTATCACCTGTGGGGTATCGCTCGAGTCCCCGATGGCTTCAATACTTCTGAAGCAACTGTCATTCGCGTCTTCATGGGATGCTGCGGCATGCATAACGCCGCATCTTCATGGAGAGAAGTTCCACGATGATTCTAAGAAAAAGACGCCGTCTCTCACGCAGGCACCATTGCCAAACCTCCGAACGTCGAGCGGGGCACCAGCCTGTCCAATCGAGGAGGTCGACGTGGACGAACGGGAGACTAGGAAGTGCAGCGATACCCTGGACGACAGAGGCTCGATACGTGCTATTTCTGCTTCTGTATTAGCGTCAGGATTCGCAGGTGTGTCGTACTTGCTAGAGTGGCGTGTCATCCTCTGCAAACTGTGTGGGTACTGTCTCCGGCCGGAGAAAGAGTCGCTGCAGAGGCACCTTCGGCAAGATCCTCATGCCATGAGGGGCGAAGGATTGCGAACTCTGGTGCACGCGTTGCTTCAGCATAACTTAAGGCGCATGGATGAGAAGTTTGACAAATTGCCGATAGAGTCAGTGTCTGGTCTGCCGATTCACGATGGATTTCGTTGCTTGCGGTGCGATCCAGACACGGCGTTTCTCACCCGCAATTTCAGCAAAATTGGGGCCATATTTCGAAGGAACACCAAGAAGTGCCATTTATACATGGACGCAAACAGCAGCCAACTCTCTAGGAGCCGTGCAAACTGCAGGCATTCTTCGCCGAGACGAGGTTTATCCGGTACTTTGTCGTCAAGTAGAGGCATATGCAGACAGAGTAACTCGATTCACGTCGAATACTACTTAGATATTCGAGTGCATCTGTGACGGTTGAGCCGGAGGGGACGCGCCGTCGCTCAGGAAGGCGTTGCTGAACTTCTCCGTGGCGCTGATATGCCACGACCCGGGCGGTCAAAGATATCAGTCGGCCATGCTGAGCTACTCCGCCATGTGGAGCGTGGACGCCAGGTCCGGGGCGTGGCGCGCGGCCGGAAACTTCGGAAGCTTCCTCTCCGGCATGATCTGGACGGCGCAGCTGGTGGTCCTGTGCGCATCCGTAGGCTACCCGCCCGACGCCGAAGGCTGCGACGGGGGTGACGGGGCGGCGGGCGGTTGTGAGAGCGGCAGCAGCGACGGGGAGCCAGCCCGTGGCGTCCTCGGCAACATCAAGAGGTACTGTCGAGGATACATGCGGCCAGACACGGAGACCCCGATGGGGGAGATATTGCGCTGGCGGCTGTTGTGCAGGGCCGTCGGGAGTGAGGATGTCGGTCCCCACCAGGCAACCTGGGACGAAGACGAACATGGACTCACCTACAGAGATACCCACCTGAGGCTCGACAGCGTGCGGTCGCTGTTCTCATCCGAGGTCGAGCACCTACTGGCAGAGGCGGCGGTCATGGTTAGGGACGCGTGGCTCAACAGCCGCGTCATCGATCAGGCCCGCGACAAGATCATCCTGTACGTGCGTTGGCGGAGGGAGGCCGATAAGCTGGCCCGACTTTTGGAATGCGCCGTGTACACATCGACGGCGGACGCCACGGCGGAGGAGAAAGACGTGATACTCAGCACATGGATCCTCTCGCCCGATCAGCCGTGGATTGTGTCGACATCGGCGCTCAGCGTCGGTTTCAATTACGCCCATGTGCGGTTGGTGATGCACGTCGACGAGCCGCACTCCCTCGTCGACTTCGCTCAGGAGTTAGGCCGTGCCGGGAGAGACGGAGCGCAGGCCTACTTGGTGGTGCAAACCCCCATGCTGGTCTGTTCTTCATCAGGCACTAAACATCTTTGACCTTCCAATCTTCTTCAGAAGCATGCTGCGATAGTATCTTGGGTATTATAGCTGCGAAAAAAACAGCTTTTCCGCGGAGGATCCCTTTCGTGAGTGTGGACCGGACTCAGCTGAAGGACTGCCGTTGTCTGGTTCCACCAGTTCGGACGTGCTCCACCCGCGATCCTTGGTTCCTATGGTCAAGAGGCAGATCCTTTGAGGCACAGTAGGTTTCGGGGGGCTTAGACTAGCCAGCTAGATCGCCCCACTTGCCTTGCGTGAAGTATGAGTAGAAAACTCGGTTGATGTGCATAATCAAACCCAGGTGACGCAACGGTCATTCCCGAATCGCACATCTGACCTTCTTCACGCTTCTGTACAAAGTAAAGACTTTAAGTTCCACTTAGGAAACAGCTGGCCCGTCTTCTGGGATGCGCCGCGTACACGTCAACGGCAGCCGATACGGCGGAGAGGAAGGAGGGGATACTCAACGCATGGATCTCCTCCCCCGACCAGCCGTGGATCGTGTCGACGTCGGCGCTCAGCGTCGGGTTCGATTACGCCCATGTGCGGTTGGTGATGCACGTCGACGAACCGCACTCCCTCGTCGACTTCGCTCAGGAGTCAGGCCGTGCCGGGAGAGACCGAGCGGAGGCCTACTCGGTGGTCCTCCTGCGCGGCGGGTGGCAGCCGAGCGCGCGCGATGATGCGAGTGTCGAGCAGAAGGCACTTCACGGCTATCTCGAGGGACGAGAGTGTCGACGCCGTCGTCTGTCCGAGTATCTCGACCTGCCGGGCGATGTTTTCCGATGCCGCGACGGAGTCGATGTGATATGCGACGTGTGCTGCCGAAACGTAGAGAAAGAGCCCGTCGAGGACAAACCCGGGTCTGCGGGGACGTCGGCGGCCGCGCATCCGGCGCAGCTGGAGGCGGAGAGGGACATGGAAATGGCGCACACGGGACGTGCCGTCATCGAAGACAAGCGCCACGCGGAACAGCTCGAGCTGAGTCGATACGTGGAGGACCTCTTGACGGTTACGGGAACTTGCCTGCTTTGCCGAGGCCGGGGCGATAGTTGGGACCACGCGTTTGACGATTGCCCATGGCGCTTCGACTATTTCAAGGCGCGGGACCGCGCGAGAGACAGGGGCAGAGGCAGAGGCGAGTGGATCGCGAGGTTCCATGCTTGCTATTGGTGCTACAACCCGCAGGCCGTGTGTCCGAGGGCGGCCTAACCTATCCTATCCTGCATGCCGTAATGAACTGTAGTAGAGTTCATTTAAAACGCCATACAAATTTTTGGTGGAGCTCTGCAGACAGGGGG